>JAKCPI010024431.1:0-22170 GCA_023213315.1 Euborellia annulipes
TACATTCTTTTCTTCCATAATCGACCCATTGATGAAGGAATTTATTATCTGATTGAGCATTTTTCTTTTTTTTAATATTTCTTAGAGTGGTATGTCTTTGCGGTTGGAAGTAGGCATCCGAATTTATTTTATTAAAGCCGTACCAGGCTAGCGTTTCACGGCCCCTTGTTTTAGGCATTCTCCAGAGCCGGCTGCCGAGAATAAATAAAAACACAATTTCAGCCTTTCCTTTTTACCAAGAGAATTTATGTCCGCTAGTCTGGTGCATAGGGCAGCACTCGCAACCTCCGGGAAGGCTGGAGATCCAGGGTTCGATTCCCAGGGGCTATGGGGCGTTCGACCCACCCCCACTCACACATTTGTTAAATATATCTCTGAGCTAGTCATGTTTGAAATTGAATATTAATATCAGGTCTAGAACTACAATTTCAGCGAGGTCAACAAAGGTTGCCTTCTTGAGCGCTCTGTTCATGCGAATATGTGTCGCTGAAATTGTAATCTTATTTATACTCACCAGCCGGCTCTGAAGATGGCCTTAAGAAGGGAGCCGAAACATACGGCTTTAATACAGGAGCCGGATTTAAGAGTATGCCAATGAAGTCGACTTGCCGCCCCCTCTAAAGTTCATATTTCTTTAATATATTTGTTTTATTCCATGTTTTTTATACGATAAATGTATGCTAAATTTCGTAAGGAAAATAGTAACGAATGAAATACTTCATTTTAACTTAACTTTTGAAAATATTGCCAAAAGTGCCCCTGAAAATGTTTGCCTACTCTAGGCTGCGGCCTTCTTAGCCCTGCTTTAATAAAATAAATTTGGCTATCGAAAGTCTTCAAAGTTTTTTTTTTTTGACTTCGCTTATTAGGTCGTGGTGTTGTGTAAATTTATTTTATTAAAGCGCTATCATTACACGCAGAGGATTTACCTCTTCTTGTTTGACACTAATTTTGATTTTTCAGGGAGTTTATAATTAATATAATAATTCTTTTTTTTAAGACTTTAAACGATACACAATTCTTCAGCCCAATTGAAATTTGTCAACACCTCTAACCTCTTGACCACAGGGAGGGGGTTAATTATATTTAAAACAACTAATTAATTGAAAAAGACTGTAAATCCATGCCATTTATTTTATTTTTTTCTCTCTAAGTTTGAACCAATTGAGCAATTTTGGCTAATGGTGCCAAAACTGTTTTTTCAATTAATTTTTATGGGTCAACCGAGCAATTGAGCATGATTCAACATCATTGAACAAAATGTTTTTTCCATTGAGCAAAACGCTTTTGCTCAATTGGTGAGTTTTTTCCAAGAGGGTTTTGCTCAATTGGTGTGCGTTCAGCTTAATAATATGATTTTTTTTTATTTTAATCAAAATCTAAATCGTTGAAAGTAGCAGGAAGAAGAAAGAAAAGCAGCTAGTGATTTATTTCATTTATTTGATACCCATTAGGCTGACGTTTCGGTCTCTCTCGAGACCATCTTCTACTTTTCTCCAAAATCTAAATCCACTTTTCACCCTTGTTTCTGAGATTTAATTTATTCTCTTCTTCTATATTCATCTTTTGCGTGTATTTATTTATTATATGTATATATTTATATAAAATTTGAAAAAATAAAAACTTGCATTCTGATCTATAACATTTAGAATCGTCCTATCAGCAAACAAAAAAACAAAAAAAGGAGATTCTAAATTATAAGAAAAAAAAAAGAACAAACCTTAATATTTATTATATTCAAAAAAATAAAAATAAATGAAGTTATTTTATTCCTTTTTACACTCATTTAAATAATATCTGTTTGTTTGTTTGTTTGCTGGAAAAATAAATGATCTCAGTGTGTGTATATGGAGTGTGTCTGTCTGTCTGTTTGTTTGTGTGCCTCCTGATGACGAAATGGATGATGGTGATGCTTTCAACATTATTATCCATTTTTTAATAAATAATGCATAATAGTGTTATTATTATTATTATTATTATTATGACTGAAAGGATGAATTTTAAAAAAGATACAAAAATTAAAAACAAAAAAAAAAAAAAATTTTATTCTAAAAAAAAGAGAAGAAAAAAATTATTAAAAAAAAAAAAATAAAATAAAAATACAAACAAACCATTCCTTAAATAATATTTGTGAGATTTTTAATTATTATTGTATTCTAGTTATTTTCTAGTCAAATTAAAAAAAAAAAAAAAAAAAAAAAATACCAAAGAAAAAAATTCCTTTTTAATACTACAAATGTCTATTTATTTATTTATTATTTTTAGTATTATTATTATTATTATTCATTTATAATTTTTGAAAAAATATTATTATAATAATATCCTTAAAAAAATTATTTATTTTTTTTTATTTATTTATAATTTCCTTTTCAATTCTACCCATAGGTCAAAAAGACAGTTTCCTTTGTTCTATAATTTTAGACAGAGTGGGGTGAATAAATACATTGCTGAGCCTCGGGAATAGATATAATTGATGGAATGTGGCTGTGAGATGTCAATTAGTGTGATGTGGAGGACGGCAGCCTCTATTTAATAAAACAGACAAAACGTTTCGGCCACCTTTTAACAACTGAAGATGCCGGCGGGCCTGGCAAGAAGAAGGAACAACAGCGACAAAGATCATCATTGTTGAGCAACGCCAAGTGGTGCTGAAAATTGGGATAGGTGGCCCCCGAAAAACAAGACCATTGAACGCCCGCCGGAAGCCATCGATACATGTATTTAAATAATAAATATTTATATAAGTCAAATGGCCTCCGCAGCCGAAATGACTTAAAAAAAAAAAAACAACTGAAGATGGCTCAATAAATTTGGCCGAAACGTTTTGTTTAATGGAGTCTGTTTTATTAAATAGAGGCTACCTACCTGGCTGCTGTCCTCCACATCCAGGGCCGTAACTAGGCAGGTGCAACAGGTGCACCCGCACAGGGCCCAGAGATCTAGGGGGTCCTAAAACGAAATTGCTAATTGAAGATGGGACGCGGTGGAAAAAAATTTTGGTTCCGCAAAAGAGAAAATGTTCCGCGCGCGGCAGATGGGGAAAAAATTTCGGTTCCGCAAGTGGCAAAAATTTAGCGTCTCTAAAAAAAAAAGGTCAAAATATTTTTACGGGCAGGAAAAAATCCGGGTTTAGTTCCGCGAAAAATATCTATATGAACTATAATTACTTTTTTCCAAAAAATATAGGCGCCCTAAAAAAGCTAGTTACGGCCCTGTCCACATCACACTAATTAAATAAAAGTGGCCCGGAGGAAATGGATGATCAGAAGCAGGGCCGGATCTAGGGGGGGGGGGGCATGTGCCCCGGGCGGCAGATATCAGGGGGCTGCAATTATAGAAAGATTTACTAAAAAAAGGTAAAATGATATAAATTTTGTATAGTGCACTGTGTTTGGCTTCGTACCCAGTGGCGGTAATTTAAACTTTTTTTGGGGGGGGGGGAATATTTTTTTTTTTTTAAAATTTTAAGGAATGGGCGGAAAATTAAATTTTGCCCCCCCCCCCCTCCCCCAGAAAAATCTTCTAGTTCCGGCCCTGATCAGAAGGTTGGTGATTGGCTTCGTACCATCACTAGAGGAAGGATTTACAAGTCAAAAGTGTGGCGACTTTCATATAGAGTATAAAGAACGATTTTTTATTTAAAATATTATTTATTTCCAAGTAACAATAAAAATGACAAGAGAATGTGAATAATTTTTCGAGATTTAAGAGACGGCGGCGCCAGCAGCTTTAGCAAGAGGGAATGGACCATTTCCACAATCATCAAAGACATCGTCCATTTCAAGTGCCCAGAGAGCCACGCCAGCTACGCCTTTCTTCAACACTTGTTGAGCCTGAAAGAAAAAAAAGTTTGTTAATAAACCGAAGTTTACTATGGAGAAATAGGGTAATAATACCTTAGATGTGATTGTTGTGGCGTCATCGTAGACAATCATTTGAACTCCGTTGCGTTCAATCACCGTGTCTGTGGTGGCATCCGAGTCATGGGTCCATCCGCCTTCGTTCACGAAATTGCACACCTAGGACAATAAATAAATCGAACTGTAGCATATTCTCTAACATAAATAAATGCTTGGCATACTTCGTTATAGCCAAGGATGCCATCTTGAGAGGTCCATGGTCCATGGAACCCTCCCTCAACACGAGAGCCAATCTCAGCATCGTCTTCATCGACGAGGACATTAGCAGTGCCATAAGTGGGAAGAATTGTCACCAATTTTTCTACTGGTGCCCCCAAACCCACAATATCATCAATTGAATTTAACTAAAAAAAAAAAATTATTTTCTGAAAAATTTTTTTTTTAATTATTCAAATGGGAAATTTCTTACGATTTCATCGATAGGTGCGTTAGCGCCAACAACAAAATCATAGACGCTATGATAGTTATAAGTCATAATGATGATGAGATCAACGACCGGTGCGATCTTGGGCAGGTCATATCCATTCTTAACAATGGATTTGCTGACGGGGATCGTGACTGTCAATATGAGATCTTCAGCAGCCAGGGCTTCTTTGAGTTCGGTCACCAAATGGGTATAAGCGTCCTTATCAGAGATGGTGGGCGAGAGCCAATCCAAATCCAAGCCATCAAAATTGTATCTCCTAAATAGAGATAAGAACAATCATCAATCTATAAAGAAATTAATGACTAAATGGGCTGCAAGAAAACAGATAGCTAAATTGTCTTTAGTTGTAAATTTACTGGGTCTTTAAATTATCTGATCCAAAGGATTCTTTAAAAAGAAATTATAAAATACAAAACGCCGGCAAGTAATTTTGTCTCATCATGAGAGACAGTTAAGCATAAAAATGCATTAATTAAATTCTGATTACTTTAATTTTCAATACGTATTAAGCAGTATTATTAATTATTAGAGATATTTATCTGAGGATGTGAGGTTAGAGTAAATGTCAATTGTTTAAATAGTTGGCTAGTTGACCGCAAGGGCGTATTGTATTATATGACATATCATCAGAGTTGGCAAGTATAATACACGGTTTTATACATGGATAAAACTACCACGGATAAAACTAGACCGATGTAAAAAAAAAACCAACTCCCTGAAAAATAAAAAACAGGTTAAAAGACAAGTGAATATTATTTGATTATTTCCTTTCTCGTCGGATTTGCGTATGCGCATCCGAGTTTTTATACAGTTTTATCCGCGATTTTTTGTATAAAACTATAAAATCATGTATAAAACCCAACTCCGCATGTCATACAACAATGTAAATTGATTCTAATTTCACTTTCAAATATATTAGTAATAACCTCACTTTCTCACTCGTCGTCAGTTGAATAACTAATCAATAATACGTATTGCAAATTAAAGGAATCACAATCAAGGGCGGATGCAAGGGAAGGGGGGTAATTGCCCCCCTCCATGAGATTTGAGAAAAATATTTTTTTTTGGCAATTAAATTTTATTTTTAATTAATGATGAGAAGTGGCTGTAGACTTTGAATTGCGTACAGGAGACTTTGCAGCCAAAGAATTAAATAAAAAAACTTTTTTTATTTAATTAATTAATTAATTAATTAACCGTCAACGTTTCGGTCGCAAGTCACGACCTTCCTCAGGACGATTAATTGTTAGAATACAAGGTTGACAGTATTATATTTAATTTTCATTGTAAATTATACAATATTTAATTGGGCTATATGTATTAAGAGTGAGAAACTTGTTCGCTTAGGACAATCAATGTAATATATTCTAACAATTAATCGTCCTGATGAAGGTCGTGACTTGCGACCGAAACGTCGAAGGTTAATAATTAAATAAAAGTTTTTTTATTTAATTCCTTGGCTGCAAAGTCTCCTGTGCCCAAGTATTTTTAATGTAAAATTTTAAAAATTAATGGATAATTATATATACATCACAGTCACTACTTTGGAATATTATAGATTTAAAAATTAATACTTAAAAATTTGATTTGTATATATATTCTGTTAAACAAGTACAGAATGCACCTTAAAATTACCGAAAGTAATAAAAATTGTGTGCGACTAGTCACACCAGATTACTCTCCCCCCCCCCCCGAGAAACTCCTCTGGATCCGCTCTTGATCACAATTAAATTAAAGCATTTTTATGTTTAGCTGTCTCTCATGTTGTTATAGATCCTAAATTAATTGAAAACGATAAATTAAACAACTAAAGAGATTCTTTAAATTTTAAAGGTTAGAATTTTCATCTATAGTTTAAAGACATGGGTCGTTTTGATAACTTACCTACCCCAACATTAAAATAACCTCCCTATGGGGAAATACATGGTGTTTGTCCTTCAGCATTAAAATAGCTGAAGGACAAACACCATGTATTTCCCCATAGGGAAGCTATTTCAATGTTGGGGTAGGTAAGTTATCAAAACGACCCATTAATGTATTTAAAGAACTTTCTTTCAACTTAACGGACGGTTTAAAGGACGGATCTCTAAATACGTTCTTGCAATGCTTGCTGCTTACTTAAGAAATTTGACAACACTGCTGACAAAAGTGGCTCTTGAATCAGGATCATGTGCCATACTTGCATAGTTATTTGAGCCTTGAGTGGCACCACCAACGCTAAGGGTCACTTTCAAGTCCGGAAAATCCTCCTTAAGACCTGTCGCTATCTCATAAGAACCTGAAGAGAAAGAATTTTTATTTAGACTCCAAAGAAGCGTAGAATTTCTGGGATTGAGCTGAAGGTAATGACTGATAATTCCTCCATTGGAAAAAAGTTGAAATTTTGTTTAAAAAAAAGTAAAAATTAGAATAACCTACTTCATTAAGATATCTTAAAAAAGATGCATTGTTATCTTGTTTTCTTAAAAAAATAAACACTTATCGTAGATCACTTGAAAAACTTCATTTCTAATCTATTATTTATTTTACATATCGAAATGAAAATTACATAAACTCTCCTTTTAGAGAAATTCACTCTATAATAATCAATAGGTTTGTTCGTTTCATTTGCCATGGTAAAATGTGCATGAACTTGCAAAATAAGTTCTTAATATTGATAACCTAACCTAACTTTCAGTTGTCATTTTTATCTTGGATTGTTTTGATTATTTTTATAACAATATTGATTCTTAAATAAATAAAAATAATAATAATAAAGAAAATTAATTTAAAAAAAATGAAAATAAAGCCTGAAATTTACTTATCTTTTTAATTGTCTATATTATTTTGATCGAAGTGGATTGAAAGAAAATGGCGACAAAAGGTGGTCATTTACTAAAGCTTTGGCGCTGAGATCGCCCTGCACAATTCACACGATTGGGTCAATTTATGCAGCAAACCGGCCCAAGTTTCAAACAAACAGAATACAGGGCAATTAATAGGCCTACAGCAATGACAAGCGAAACGAACAGACCTAATCAAAGATTGGGAGAGGAACAAAGAGCAAATAAATTACCATATCCACCGCCAGTTGGCAAATCATTCCATGGATCCAGACTAATGATTTCGTTAGTTTTAGGGTCTAATCCAGCAAATGTGTAGATGAGATGAGTGCATCCTGTTGGGTCCAGGTCTTCAGCGCCGACTGCTCCATGTCCTGGACGATATCTCGCCCAACTGCCAAAGAAACAAGCGTTAACTCCGCCTAAAAAAAAAAAAACATTTTTTTTATCAAATTCCCGTTAAAAGACCATTTTAGAATTTTTTCAAAATTTTTGAAGGGGGGTACTTTTTGAAAAAAAATATATTTTTTTGCACTTTTATGGCAATAATTTAAAGAAAGGGTCGTTTTAAATTAATTTTTCTATGTGAACCCATTATGATCCCATGATGAAACTTAGTTTTATCTTTAATCCTTTAAACAAGGATTATTTTAGAATTTTTTCAAAATTTTCGAAGGGGTACTTTTTTGAGAAAAATTATTTTAAATTTTTGATTTTGAAATTAAAAAAAAAAGAATTTATTACCACCCCAGTTCTATCGTATATCATTGGAAAGGGCATCTAAAAAAGCTGTAAAATGACACCTCATTCAGCTCTCTATCTCATCTCTAAGTGATTTTAGAGCAATTTAAATAGATGTGGTTAGGTCGATTTTTTGCCATTTTTGACAACTTTAACACCCCATAATTTTTAAACGAGTTGAGATATCAAGTTGAAATTGGGGCTTTTTCTTAGTCTCTATTGACTCTACCTATGACCCAAATTTCATAGAAATCTGAGATGGTGAGGTTAAAATGTCTATCGATTTGACGTGGAATGACTCTAGTATCTTTACATCACTAAAATGCAACCTATTCTGAAAATATTAGCTTCCGGAAAACTCTTCCCCATTTTTGTCGCCAGCTCTCCGACTATTAGAATAGAATAGAATTATTTTCTGGGCAAGAGCTTGTTAGCTCCAATCAGGGCAGGATCTAGGGTGGGGCAGTGGGTGTGTGTACCCCGGGCGGCATATTTCAGGGGGCGGCAGTTAAAGAAAGATTTACTAAAAAAAAGGTAAAATGATACGAATTTTGTATAGAAAATTTTAATTTTTAAAAAAATCTCCTAGTTCCGGCCCTGGCTCCAATAGTCTATATTTACATTAGGCGGGCCCGAACTAGGCACTGGGGGGTCCAGAGGTCGACGCGGCTAGTAATAAAATAAAAGGATAAAATAACAAATTCTTAATTCACTCTACCTGTAGCCGCAGCAGGGTGTGGCGATGCTGTTGTTTCTAAAATCAATGTTGAAATTAAAACAAGAACAAACAGAGAGGCATTCATTTTGTTTTTTTGTTCAGATTTCGTTTCACATTTATTGTAAACGAAGGGAAAATTTCTCTATCTTTATATATATATCAACGAGATATCAGACACCTTTCATCTCATTATCAGAATGGGAAAGAAACACTTGGGATGTTATCAACAAGTTTAAGAGAAATACTTGAGAATTGATTAAAAATATATCTAAAATGTAATAAATATCGTTTTTTTTTTTTTAATTTTAATCCTTTCATTTAGAAATAGAGAACGCAATGAAGAAGAAACCTAAAAGAACAGGAATCGCGTATGGACGAACTCACTATAAAAATCTGGTGTACAGCACATAACTTTCCCTTAATACCAATATTTATTAATTCATATACCCGAAAGAGTAAGGGTGTGTCGCCGGGAGTTGATCCACGGATCCTCCAAATTGGAATTCAGTCACACAGCACACAGGAATTGAATGTTGTGTGATGTTCTGCCACATTTTTGTGTCGAGATATTTATGAAAGAATTGAGCTACGTGGTTGAAATATACATAGTTGTAGTTGGTGGCGTGCCTACCGAACGTCGCGGGCTCGGACCCCAGGCAGTCCGATGATTTGGATACCAAATGGTTTAAATAAGAATGCCTCGACCCTTAAGGTGCGCGTCTCGGGGTGCTAATTTTGGGACTTTCCAGCGGCCATAATTTTGAAGCTATCGACCTCAAATTTTTTTAAATTAAAGCTATTTAAAATATCTACAACTTATAGAAGCCCTTTTTTTGATTTTCGAAAAAAAAAAAAAAATTTTTAGATTAATCGCATTAAATAAAAGATATTTAAAAAAAGGAGCTCTATAAGTTGTAGATAATTAAATTAGTAATCATTGTGTTAAAAAAAAAATTAATTTTTTGCCTTTAATTAATTAGCTGGAAGCTCTAGAATGAAATGGATCAAGTTGCGTGTATTCTAATGGGGGAACACTAACGCCATCTGGTGCCGCCTCGAGTCAATCGTGTTTTAACGGTTTTCCGAGACGCGCACCTTAATATGTATATTAATCAATAACGAATATCGTAAAAGTCTTATATGGCCTAAGTTGCCGAAAAGTCTGTGTGAATGAGAAAAAAGTGTGAATGTTTAAAAAAATAAAAAAAACTAATATATCGGCGGAAATATATCTCGACACAAAAAATCTGGTGTGACAAGTACAGAACACAACTTTCAATTACATTAAGAGAAAGTTGTGCCACCAGTCACACCCAGGGGCGCCGGAACGAATTTGAATCAGGGGGGGGGGCAAAAAAATTTTTTTTAGAAAATTAAAATAATTTAATATGTTCAAATAGTATAAAACAAAAACAAATCTACTATAAAACTTTAAAATCTTTTTAAATAAAATCACAATTTTAATAAAATTAAAATTTTAAAAAATTTGGTAGTGATTTTTCAAAAATTTTTGGAAAAAATTTGAAAAAAAATGAATTTCTTACTCTTTTAATTTAGAAGATTTTATTTTTCAAAAGTAAAAATATATCATTTTTAATAATAAATGAAATAAAAGAAGAAATTTTGCCCCCTCTGCCCCCCCCCCCCTGTAGGATGCCAGGGGGGCAATGTACCCTTGCCCCCCCCCCCCAGTTCCGGCGCCTATGGTCACACCAGATTTTTTTTTCTTTCCTAAAATAGATTCTATTCCCATATATATAGAAAACCTCACAGTAGTCTAAGAAATTATAGGATAAAATCTGGTGTACTGGGCGCACAGCACAAACTTTCTCTTACCTTTCGGCAAGAGAAAGTTGTGATCTGTGCTTGTCACACCAGATTTTTTGTGTCGACATATATTTAATTTACACCGATATAATTAAATTTATTAAATTATTATATATATAAAATATAAATATATATAAAATGTTTTTAGAAATTAGAAATACAAAAGGGTCTATTTTGGAAACAAATGAATTTTTTTTTTTTAATTTAAAAAATTTTATTTTTCAAAAGTAAAAATGTATTATTTTTAAAAATAAATGAAATAAAAGAAGACATATTGCCCCCCTCTGCCCCCTCCTATAGAATGCCCCCCCCCCCCCAGTTCCAGCGTCTATGTTCATATGGTAACACAAATAGAGATTGCTTTTTGAATTAGATCAATCAATTTAGGTCAAAAGATAAGTATTGATTTTCAAATTTAATCTTAAAAGAGAAAAAAAAATAAGAAAAATGCAGATTAATATTTATCATTTATCAAATAATTGATTTTATTTATTTATTTATTTTTTTAAAATCAAATATGAGTATTTTTAAATAAAATTGATAATCCCGTTACTGTGGAACGCCCCCCAACAGATAGCCAGCGGTATTTATTATTATATAAAAGACAACGTCTGTCTTTATGTCTTTTTTTTTTAACATTCACACTCACACTGTCTTTTCGGCAACTCAGGCCATTTAAGACATTTACGATATCCATTATTGATTTAATATACATATATGGGGCCCAGGTATTCTTATTTAAGCGATTTGGTATCCAATTGGCTTAAATAAAATCATCGGAATGCCTGGGGTCCGAACCCTCGACGGTTAGCACGCTAACCTCTACACCAAGCCCCGAGGGCATAAATATTAATGCTTTTAAATGAAGCAACCAGTCAGATTTGTTAATTACATGAATTGTTTTGAACAAATTGTCCGATTTATGATTAGGGATCTGGTATCGAAAATAAAGTATTTTTTATTGATAGGCTTTTTTGAAAGAGTATCTAAAAAATAATTGATTTTTGAATTTTAATCAAAATCGTTAGAGCGAATTTTGAGAAATCGGAAAAAAAACTAAAAAAATACCTTAGTAAAGTACTAGTACCCTTTGGCTGATGTGATTGAAATTTCTTGAAATACTTGCGACATAGGCACTTGGCTTAAGTATCAAATTTGAGTATCGAGAGTTTATTCGTTTTTGAGTAATTCCCATAAACCCACATTCTTTGTTATTTCACTTGAAATCAATTTATTTTATTGTGAAAAAATCTTGAATTTCAAGAAGATCGATTCCAGTTAAAAGATCAAAACATAATGTTTATGTAAATTTCTCTGAAAGAGATTTTATTGCTTTTAAATGCCCGTTTGATTGCTTTTCTTGAAATTGCCATTAAAAGGAGGCGATTCCCTTTAGCTCGAATTTGACGTCATTTTCACAATCATTTGAATGAATTTCAACTGAAAAAAATGTGAATTAAATAACCCAATAAGGAAAGAACTCTCGATACTCAAATTTTATACTTTAGCTAAGTATTCATGTCCCAAGCATGGGCAGGAATTTCATTCCAATCGATCAAAAAGTACTTGTACTTTACTGATCTATTTTTTCAATTTTTTTTTTATTTTTCTCACAATTGGCTTTAACGATTTTGTTTAAAAACCAATTATTGTTTAGTATATTCTTATTTTATAGAAAACATTGTTTGAAGCCCACTTTACTTTTGTACAGAACACAACATTCAATTGCCGAAGGTAAAAGAAAGTTGTGTGCTGTATGCTCAGGGGCCCAGATCTTGTGGGTACATGGATGGCGACCACGACCTACCCGAGCTGGGACTGGCAGTCCTTCTGTTCTTTATATGTCTGTCCCTTCCTTCTATATTTTCAACAGCCGCCTGTTCTATTTCTTTCGGTCGCAAAAAACCAATTCCGCCGACCCCGCACTGCGGGAATAAGGCTAGGAAAGAAGAAGAAAAAGAAAGTTGTGTGCTGCGCCCTAGTAAGTATCGATATTCATATCGTGTCCCTATTTATGATTAAAGAAGAATGAATTGTAGTTAATTCCTATCTTGTCTCTTCAATATTATTAATATTCCGCGGTATAATTATAGTTCATATTTTCTCCGCTAGGTCGAGACACCACTTTACAACATTTACAAATAGTTGACTATTTGTCCGTAAGGTAGAGACACCTTTTATAAGAAATTCATTTTATTTTATTTTTTATTCATCATTTACAAATAATTAAAAATTTAAAGTTATTTTTTTATTTTCATAGCAGAATTAGCGAATTCCTAAAAAAAAAAAGGATTTTTTTGATAAGTTTAAGGTGCGCGTCTCGGGGTGTTAATTTTTGGGAGTTTCCAGCGGCCACAATTTTGAAGTTATCGACTTCAAATTTTTTTAAAATTAAAGTTATTTAAAATATCTACAACTTATAGAAGCCCTTTTTTTGATTTTCGGAAAAATAAAATTTTTTTTTAGATTAATCGCATCCAATAAAAGATATTTTTAAAAAATCGGCTCTATATCTTATAAATAATTAAATTAGTAATCATTGTGTTAAAAAATAATTAATTTTCTTCCCTTAATTAATTAGCTGTAATCTTTCAAATGAAATGGAATAAATCCTTTGTATTCCTATGTGATAAACTAACGCCATCTCTTGCCGCCTAGAGTAACTCGGTACTGAATCGTGTCTTAACGGCTTTTCAAGATGCGCACCACAGCCATTTAACATCCCTATTGGTAATTGTAATAATCAGAGACAAATCCGTGACCTCTAGAACAAGAGGCGAGTTCTTTACCACTATGCAACTGCACAGGGACAACCAAAAAAATATTAAATTACAAATCTATTCTTTTTTTTTTTTAAATATTTCCCTTAGATAATTAAATTTGCCGCAGATTTTATGTCGACATATATTTAGTATCCGCCGATATATTAAAATTCAAGATGTAAAATTTATATGTGAAAATATTTATATTTTGTTGACAACCATTTCTCCTTTTTTCTCTATGAAGGACAAGAGTAAAGTGGTCTTCAGAAGATTTCAATCACAAAATAAGAATATACATTTTAAAGAGCATCTAAAAAATAATTGATTTTTAAATTTTAATCAATATCTTTGAAGCGAATTTTAAGGAAATTGAAAAAAACTGAAAAAGTACATCAGTAAAGTACTAGTACTACTTGGCTGATTTTGTTCCAAAGCTTCGTGTCATGTGCCAGGCGGGTGACTAACTTAAATATAAAATTTCAACTTCGTAGCTCAATTCCTTCATGCTTAAAATTGATCATATACACAAAACACTTGTTTTACACCTCAAAACGTGTATTTCCATCATCGACATTGAATTTTTGACATGATTCCCATACTTTAAGAACAGTGTTTATTGAACAGCTTGTTTTTTTTTTCAATTTGATTCGTGTAAATGATCGAGACTTTCTTTTACAAGGTGAACTGATATTTCTAAAAGGAAAGAACAGAGATGATTATATTTTCGATCCCCCCCCCCCCCCCTTTGGAGAGGGGATTGAGTGAGCGAGAAAATAAAAAGGTACGTCATCATCATCGCTTGGAGCAATCTTTTTCTTTTCTTTTTTTATTATTATCAAATAGAGAGAGAGAGCGATATCAACAACAACAACAACAACAACAAAGTTTTTGAATTCATATAATTATCTACAACTTTTTTCCCATTTCTTTCTTTTATCATTATTTATCTTTTTTTGTAAAAGACTTTTTAAAGTCCCTCGGGACTCATGCCAATAAATTATACGTATGCGTTAAAAATTTAAAAATCAAAATATGCCTCATAAATAAAAAACAAAATTCTCTTGAGTTTTTTTTTTTTAACTTTCTCTTACCTACACTGTAAAAAAATAATATGAATTTTCAATCATTTTTCATATATTTCGGTGATTTAATATTAATATACCCATGATATGAAATAAAATTAATATAAAAACAAATTCCCAACTTTTAAACTTATCTTTTTCTTTGTGTGCCGCCAAATTTTGAAATCGTTAAAAGTGTACCGCGACAAGTTGAGAATCACTGGTCTAAACGTTCTCAAATAACTCGACTACCTCAAGGAATTTTTATTAATATTATTTTATAATTATTTTAAGGAAACTTGAAATTATTCTTTTAAAATTCATTTCACAAATCTAAATTTATTAAATTCTGGTTTGAAATTCGCGCTCTAAACTATTTAAATATTTATGAACTATAATGAAATCATACTAATTGAATAATTTTTATAAAGTAATTCAACTAAATAGCTATAAAAATTAAAATTAAAATTAACAAATTCACCAAAATAATTAATTTTAAAATATACAAGAAATTTGTTAGGTTGGCAACAAATTGAACTTTCTCATATATATTCATAAACAGTTTATGAAACAGAGTTCCTATACTTGTATAGGAAGTTTTCTTGAAAATTTTCAACAGTGTATATATATGTTAATATATATATATTAATATATATAGAGAATATATATATATAGAGAGAGAGGTAAAGTATTGGATTCATGTCATAAAGTCGATATCGAGATTTTGATGGAAATACTCGTTTTGAGGTCTAAAACAAGTGGTATGTGTTAAAGCATGAAAGAATTGAGATATGAAGTTGAAATTTTATATTTAAGTTAGGCACCTCCCTGGGACGTGACACGAAGCTTTGGAACAAAATCGGCCAAAGAGTACTAATACTTTACTGATGTACTTTTCCAGTTTTTTTTCGATTTTCACAAAATTTACTCAAAGGATTTTGTTTAAAATTCATAAATCAATTATTTTTTAGATGCTCTTTAAAATGTATATTCTCATTTTGCGATTGAAATCTTCTGAAGACCACTTTACTCTTGTATTTCATAGGGAAGATAGGAGAACTGGTTGCCATGAAAACAAAATATAAATATTTTCCCATACTTATAAATTTTACATCTGAATTCAAATGTTCCGTACTGTCGGAAACTAAATATATGTCGACACAAAAAATCTGGTGTGACAAGCACAGTACACAACTTTCGATTACCGAAGGTAAGAGAAATTTGTGTGCTGTGCGACCAGTCACACCAGATTTTTTTCTTGTTTGAAATAGATTCTATTCCTCTTTAAAATGAAAAAAAATAGAATCAATAATCAAATAATTTATTGTTTTATAAAAAATTTTCCTCGTTTTTGTTTAATCAATTAATTCAGAGAAAAGACACGTAAAATAAATAACTTTGAATTATTTCTATAATATAATTTTTACTTTCTCTTACCCTATATATGAAATATATAGAGAGAGAAAGTATTGCGATCATGTCAAAAATTCGATGTCGAGATTTTGATGGATATACATGTTTTGAGGTCCCCTGAGTCCAAAAAAAGTGGGTCCCGCAAATTGGTCTGTGTGTGTGTATGTGTGTATGTATGTGTGTCTGTATGTGTGGAACCATTTTTTAGCATGAAGGAATTGAGCTACCGGATTGAAATTTTATATTTAACTTAGGTACCTTTGAAGAATCTCAAAATAAGCTTTTGAACAAAATCGGCCAAAAAGTACTAGTACTTTACTGATGTACTTTTTCAGTTTTTTTCGATTTTCTCAAAATTCCCTCCAAGGATTTTTTTTAAAATTCATAAATGAACTATTTTTTAGATGCTCTTTAAAATGTATATTCTCATTTTGCCGTTGAAATCTTCTGAAGACCACTTTACTCTTGTTCTTCATAGGAAAGATAGAAATGGTTGCCATGGTAACGGAATTTAAATCTTTTTCTTTTTATTAGATTAAAAATCAATTATTATTTAAATTCCCATTTTTTTTTTAAATTTATTTGTGTCTTTAATTGTTTCAAAGAAAACATATATGTCTCTCTCTCACTTGCAAACATTATCGCCTGTCTCTACTCTTTTTAAATTCCCTTTCCACCTTATCTTCGCATAGGCCTAATGTTAATTTCCTATAGGGATTTGTATGTTAATTTCGATTCAAAAGGGGGTCCCCTTTAGAACTTTTTAGGCATTTAAAATTTTTTTTTTCCAATTCTTATGAAATTTTGTATTTATTTACGATTCTATATTGTGTATAAAATGTCCAAATATGAGATTAAAATTTTGAAAAATAACCATAGTTTATTTGAAGCAGTCAACATTTAAAATGCAAGTTTGAAACTAAGATGCTATCGGAAACTAAATATATCTCGACACAAAAAATCTGGTGTGACCAGCACAGTGCGCAACTTTCTCTTACCGAAGGGTAAGAGAAAGTTGTGTGCTGTGCGCCAGTCACACCAGATTTTTTTTATTACGTTTATTACTTCTAGAACACAAGAGAAGGGGGAAAGGCCAGGGGCAATGGCATTGACTTTTTAATTACGCCCTGGCCGAAAACCTCACAAATTTTGAATTTATTTCCTCACTTTTTCGCTTATATCTCGTGACTTATTAAAAAATTATCGTAATTAATTTTTTTTTGTTATCAAGCAAATACAAAAAAACAATCTGTCCCAATAATCTTTAATTTTTTTTTAAATTTAAAAATGAATTTATTGTTATTATTAATCACATATTAATTAAGAAATTTTTAAAATAAGCTTATCTGATTTATTTAAAACCCAACTGTCAAATTAGTTCAGCATTCTTGCAATAGATGGCAGGCTAGTCTAACAGCCGATCCCCTAATAGCCTATATTTATATATTTTTATGCTTTTATAAAAGATACATAATATATAATAACATTTATGAAGCATTTATTGTTAAAATATCAATGAAAATAAACCAAATGCATTAAATATTATTAGCTAACATTCTGACATCTCTTGGCAAATTTTTGACTGTTTTTGGGCATACTTTTTATGACACACTACGCCCTCTTATCGGGAAAAACATGCGTAACACCTTCGCTCACGTTCGGCCTTACCTTCGGAATATTTTTTTCCGATAAAAGGTTATTACGTCATAATGGTAATTTCAAGTTCAGTAGTTTGGTCTCTAAGGACTTTTAACAAGACAATAGGAGCATAGTTGATCATTACGTCATTTCCCCCTCTCTTTTACCACGCTCTATATATATATGTGTAAAGGATTAATTTAATTTTTTTTTTTTTTTTTTTTTTTCTAAAATTTAATATTAAAATCCTCTTTGCTCCATTTGCATTTAAATAAAATTGAATATATTATTATATTCTATATGTATTTTATAATCATAAATTTCAATAAAAAAGAGAGAGAGAGAGAGAGAAAGAGAGAGGGAGATTGCCATTGACACAAATTTCATAGGCCATTGGCGATATTATCCGCATCTATTTCCTCTCTCTCACTCACTCTACTCTGTGATTCCCATCTGGGATTTTTTTTTTTTTTTTATTTGAATGAAATTCTTAGAAAATTTGCAAAATATTTCCCTTTTTTTTTCTTCTTTATTTTTTGAAATTTAAATTAAATTTCAAGATGAAAAAAGCTTTCAAAAAATTCAACAAGATGTTTTTTTTTCAAGTTAATATTCAAAATATCTACTCAATTATCAACTTTATCGAAAAAATATCCATATATAAAATTATTCTATGGATTATTTTAAACAACTTTTGTTTGAAAAGTTTTTTTATATCTCTTACCCCTAAGTAGTTATACAAAGTTTTAGTTTTGTTTTAAATTAGCGCCACCTAATTAATGAATTGTAAACTAATTAATTAGAAAAAAATTAGAATTTTAATTCCACTTATTACAGTTTATTATTTAACAATTAAATGTTACCAATTAAGAAAAAGTCAAGAAACTATGTTAGTTTTACGTAAATAACTCTCAAATTATAAGTTCTATCAAATTCTGTTTTATTTGAAGAATTGTAGAGAATTAAATTCTACATCGAATTATTCTTTCAATGTTAAAGTTTGCTTAAAAGAAATGTTTAATTTCAACTTATTCTTCAGCGAGTATTTAATCTTATTATATAAATTTTTCAAACTTTATAATTTATAAATTTATTTAAAACAAAATATTTGCGTTAATTAGTTGAGTAAAATTTTAATTTTACTTTCTAAATTTTTTTTTATTTATTTTTTTTAATTAATTAGTTACAAATTCATTCGCCTGTTGGCGCTTATCTAAAACCAAAAAAATAAACTTAGATATCTCTTAAAAGGTAAGAGATAGAAAAAAACTTTTCAAACAAAAGTTGTTCAAAATAATGAATAGAATAATTTAGTATTTGTGTAAAATTTTGTTAAAGTGAATAGTTAAAGAGATATTTTTAAATTTCATGTAATTTCATTTAATTATCAAAGTGTTTGCGTCAATTATCCGTATAGAATTTTAATTTATTAATTTTATTTATTTATTTGTCTGGGGCATGGGGTAGTGGTTAGCATGCTGGTCATTTGTACCAAGATTCGCGGGTTCATATCCAGTCTCAGTCGTCAAAATTTTTTTTAAATTGAATTGGCTACCAATCAATTGGGATGGGGTCTAAAAGACCTTAAATAAAGACCTTAAATAAAAAAGAAATAACATTATCTTTTATTTTTTCGACTACCGAGGCCATTTAGGAGTAAAGAAATGGACACCGTAGATGAATTAAATGTTTTTTTTATTTTTATTTCCTTGTGAAAGTGAGAATATCTTTGCCCGCCCCTTCTTTTGATATCGCCGGTCACCTGCTGTTTTATCACTCTTGGAGGGGGTTCCCCCCACCCCAAGGAAAACCTCCAAGCCGTCGCCGTCGTCGTCGTTGTTGTTTTATTCTTTACTCAGTCTTTGTTGTATATTAAACGTTTGAAATATAAACATGTTGACTTTTTATCTTTTACTCTTTCATCTTTGCATTAGTCATCAATTTCTCTCCTCATCATCCGCAAAACATCATCCTTTGATAACAACAAAACCGCCACTTAACGCTATTACAACAGCAACAACAACAACAACAGCGCATAATAAGAATTTAACTGCAAATGCAACGAGTGTGGTCACACCAGGTCTAGGACCTGCAATTATCCCGGAGTCCAATGTCGGGACTGTACCGCCGTTTGGGCCTGTCACTCCGCCTAAAAATCCTCCGCAATTTCCGCCAGTCCTAGGACCAGCCAATCCGCCGCCAACCGAGAAAAATAACCTCCTTGAGCAGCAATTGAAATTGAAAGAGGATCAAGAGAAATTGTACCAAGAGCAGAGCAAACTCTATCAGGAACAGCATGATTTTATCGGCAATCAAATCAAACAACAACTACAACAACAACAAGGCCAACAAGTCCAGGTAGGAATGCATCTTTAAAAGGAATATTAATAACGAAAACGAAATTGTTTTTATTATTTTTAAATAAACATTAAAATTAGATATTTTTATCAAAGTACGTATTACGTAAAAAGAAATGTAAATAATAAGCGATACCGTTTTTGGGTCACGTTAAGTGACTTATTAACAATTACATGTTCTTTATTTAACTCTCTGAGCCTTGGAGATAGAGATTTCGCCTCATACTCGATTTTTTAAATCATATTAAATCAATTATGATGAAATTTCAAAATATCTCCTTAACTATTCACTTTAACGAAATTTTACACTAATACTAAATTATTCTATTCAATATTTTGAACAACTTTTGTTTGAAAAGTTTTTTTATATCTCTTACCTTTTAAGAGATATCTAAGTTTGTTTTTTTTTAATAAGCGCCACTAGGCGAGCGAATTTGTAACTAATTAAAAAATTAATTAAAATTTGTAATTAATTAAAAAAATTAATTAGAAATTTGAATTAAAATTTTATCCTGATAATTAACGCAAATATTTTATTTTATATAAATTAATAAATTATGAATTAATAAAGTTTGAAAATTTGATATAGATTAAATTCTCGCTAACGAATTAGAACAAACCCTAAAGGGGTTCAAATCGTTCAGATTCATTTTATTTATGCATAATTTTACTATTTGATTTGATTTATAGATAATTAAATCTTTTACCGTAGTCTATCTTAAATAAACACTTTGTAGCGTAAATAAATTATTTTAATGTCAACATTTAACTCGTAATTTTAAGCATTTCTCTTAAGCAAATTTTAACATTGAGATAGTCATTCGATGCAGAATTTAATCCTCTACAATTCTTCTAATAAAACAGAATTTGATAGAACTTGCAGTTTGAGAGTTATTTACGAAAAACTAACAAAATTTCTTGACTTTTTCTTAAATAGTAAAATTTAACGTTCAATTTTAATCATTTTCCACAGGTGAATTCAATGTATTTGTACTCGTTAGATTCAGAGTTTAATCCTGTACAATTTATATAATAAAAGTAATTTTAATAAAATAAATATTTTGGGAGTTATTTACGAAAAACTAAAAATATTTCTTGACTTTTTTTTGAAATAATAAAATTTAATTGTTAATTTTAATTATTTCCGTAAAACGAAATTTAACAATTAGATAATCATTGAATACAGAATTTAATCCTCTAGTATTTATCTAATAAAGTCTGTTTTGACTAGTGCCATAGTTTTAGAGTTATTTACGAAAAACTAAAAAAGTTTATGATATTTGTTTTGTTGCGAATGGATGTCCTTATTAACAAGTTTTACTTTAAGCCCTGAAGATGGCAGGTAATAGCTTGGAAACGTCTAAACACAATTAGTTTCACGTCCCACTTTTTTTTCTCTTTTAGGCTGTTTTTAATTCCTATGATTAGATTAATGATATTTAGAATTAAAAATAAATATTTGAATTAGAAAGAAGCAGTTGAATGAACTTTAATTAGATGTTAATCTAAGGTGAAAAATGCAAAAGAAATTCCTCTATTGACTTTATTATTTGCGTAGATAAATAGAAGAGAAGGCGGAGTTTTTGCGCAGTGGGAGATAACGAGCCCTTTTAATTTTACTCTCTTACCAGTAGTGTTATTTGAAATTTTAATTCTATATTCCAAAAAGTAAAATTCAAATTATTTATATGATCAATTATAGAAAAATGATTGTGAGATTTAATTTTAATTTTTCATTCAAAACGAATTAACTCCAAAACTACTTGATGGATTTTTATGGGGCTTTTGTCATTGAATAGGGAATTTTAAGATGGTGCTTTTGGGCTAGCTTGAACACTAATATAGGATGTTTAAAAATAAAAATATAAATTTTGATTAATGACAAGTTCGCAGATTTTTTTTTTTTTTTTTTTTTGTATGATATAGCCTATTTAAGATCTGACGTTTCGGTTTGTGCTGAAGCCAAAAAACAATGAAAAATGTTGTTCAATTTTACTTTTAAAATAAATTATGAACGGAGAGAAAGAATAGAAAAGCAAAATATACCTAAATTTAAAGATTGCGGTGTGGGTTTTAAACCTCAGTTCAAATTATACCTGTTGGATGTGCCCGTCTTCGGCGGGCTTTGCGCCTAGTCAAGGGGACCCCGTAATCTGAATTAAATATTCTCTAGCTATTAACCCCTCCCCCCTTCCACAAAAATCCGGTAAATCTAGTAGTTTAGGAACGCTGTACAGGACAGGCAAATTTAGATTAAAAATATTCAATTTTATATATAGATGTCAACTCTTTTTGTCCATCCTTTAGAATGTAAAATTAGGAGAGAATAAATTGTTTTTGTAACTCTGAAGATGACCGAAACGTCAGCTGTTAAATACGGTATATCTTTTAAAGGCTGGATTTTCTTCTTCAAAAACATTCGGTTGCAAGAGGTGGATGTATTTTCATAGTAAAAATCAGAGAAATTATCCCTTATTTTAATAA
>JAKCPI010024432.1:0-15309 GCA_023213315.1 Euborellia annulipes
AAATTTTTTGAACAAAATCTGGCCAAAGAGTACTAATACTTTTAATATATTTTTTAATTTTTTTCGATTTTATTTAAATTCAGCTCCAACGATTTTGATTAAAATTAAAATCAATTATTTTTTTTAAAAATGCTCTTAAAAAATATATATCCTCTCTTTTTGAAATCTTTTGAAGCCCCCCGGGCTTGGTGTAGTTGGTAGCGCGACTGCCTTGTATACCAAGGGTCGGGGGTTCGGATCCCACCCAGGCAGTCCGATGATTTTATTTAAGCAATTTGGATACCAAATGGCTTAAATAAGAATACCTCGACCTCCGATTGACTATATTCAATAACGATTATCGTCAAAGTCTTATAAGGCCTGAGTTGCCGAAAAGACTGTGAATGTGAGTGTGAATATGAAGTGTGAATGGGGAAAAAACCTTTGAAGCACACTTTACTCTTGTACTTCATAAGAAAAATGGTTGCCAAAATATAAATATTTTCCCATATTTATAAATTTTACATATTGAATTCTAATATATCGTCGGAAACTAAATATATGTCGACCACTATATGTCACACCTGTACGATATTGTTACTATGAAAATGTATGAACATATTTGTTAATGAGAATAAAGTACGAGTAAAAAAAAAAATCAATATATAGGTATTTCAATATAGGTAAGAGAAAGTAAAAAATAGTTTGAAGTCAAGCAAAAGACGTTGTAATAAGGTTTTCGACCGTTGGTTCTCGTTGAAACATTTTGTAAATTAAAATTAAATATACAAATTAAACACTAGGTTATTTGTTTCAAAGGTTTTATTAATTAAAAAATTAACACTTGATACGTATTTCGACAATTCCTTGTCATCATCAGAAGTGATTAGATTAGTATTAGAATGTAATCACTTCTGATGATGACAAGAAATTGTCGAAATACGTATTAAGTGTTAATTTTTTAATTAATAAAAACTTTGAAACAAATAACCTAGTGTTTAATTTGTATATTTAATTTTAATTTTCAAAAGACGTTGTCACGTTAAAAAAGCCACCGGCTGTGCAGAAGACACCGCCAACACCAATTTTTTTTTTTTTTTTTAGAAAAGTCGATTTTGGCTTGAATCCTTAGAATTCCTTGACTGAGGTCAAGAAGAAAAAAAAAATCCGGTGTAACTAGTCGCGAAGCACAACTTTCTCTTACTTTCAGAAATCGAAAGTTGTTTACTGTGTTTGTCGCACCAGATTTTTATTTAATTAATAAATGAAATAAGAGAGGAAAGATTTATATTATAATATAAAATCAACATACTTGTAATTCCTATACAATTCAAGTGGTTGGTTATTTATTTATTCATTTTACAAATAAATAAAACAACTCACCTTTTTTTTGGATTTTTTTTTTTTTTTAACCACTCAACAAGTTGTTTTAAGAGAGAAGATTTCTTTGAGAAAACACTTCAAGTTTTCTTTCATTTTTTTGCATTAATATGTCTTTAGAAGAAAAAAATAAAATAAAAACATCTTTGTTTTTTTTTTTTCTTAAGGTGCGCGTCCCAAAAAGCCGTTAGTAGACGATTCACTACCGAGTTACTCTAGGCGGCAAGAGATGGCGTTAGTTTTTCCCATAGGAATACAAGGGATTTATTCCATTTCATTTGAAAGATTCCAGCTAATTAATTAAGGGTAAAAAATTAATTATTTTTCAACACAATGATTACTAATTTAATTATCTATAAGATATAGAGCGAATTTTTTTAAAAATATTTTTTATAGGAACCGACCGAATATTCCGTTTCGGTTACGGTTTCGGCCAGTTTCTGAGGGAAAAAAAAATTCAAAAAAAAAAAAGCTAAAATGAAAAAATTTTTTATAGGAAATACAAGTTTCGGTTTCGGTTACGGTTTCGGCCGAAACTAAGGTTGAGGCCGAATATTCGGTTTCGGTTTCAGCTGAAAATCTTGTTTCAGTCGGACCCTAAATGAAACACAGGTTTTTGGATAAAAAATTAATTTTATTTTCCAACGTAGTCTCCTTTGAGCTCTAATACACTTTGTCCAACGTTTCTCCAATTTTTTTTTATCCCTTCTAAAAAAAAAGATTTGTCGAGAGCATCAAAATCATCGTTGGAGTCAAATCTCTTTCCACCGAGCCATTTTTTCAGGTTTAGAAACAAGAAGTAGTCACTCGGGGCTAAATCCGGAGAATAGGGCGGATGAGGAAGCAATTCGTATCCCAATTCATGGATTTTTGCCATGGAAACTGCGAAATTCACTTTTCCATTTTCTTCTCAAATCACGAGGTAGTCTGCTATTTTTACTTTCTCTTACCTATGTATATATGTAATATATATATAGAGAGAAAGTATTGGATTCATGTCAAAAATTCGATGTCGAGGTTTTGATGGATCTTCACGTTTTGAGGTCCCCTGAATCCAAAAAAGTGGTTTTCGCGACATGGTCTGTCTGTCTGTGTGTCTGTGTGTCCGTGTGTCTGTGTGTCTGTCTGTGTACTGAAATATCTGTGTTCAAGAACGAAGAAGAGCTAGGAAGTTGAAATTTTATATTTAAGTTAGGCACCCCCATGGGACGGGACACAGAAGCTTTTGAACAAAATCGACCAAAAAGTACTAGTACTTTACTGATTCACTTTTTCAGTTTTTTTCGATTTTCTCAAAATTTCGCTCTAACGATTTTTTTTAAATTCATATATCAACTATATTTTAGTTGCTCTTTAAAATGTATATTCTCATTTTGCGATTGAAATCGTTCTGAAGACCACTTTACTCTTGTACTCCATAGAAAAGATAGGAGAAATGGTTGCCATGGTAACAAAATATAAACATTTTCCCATACTTATAAATTTTACATCTTGAAAATCGAATGTACCGTACTGGTCGGAAACTAAATATATGTCGACACAAAAAATCTGGTGTGACAAGCACAGAACACAACTTTCGATTACCGAAGGTAAGAGAAAGTTGTGTGCTGTGCGCCAGTCACACCAGATTTTTTTTTTTTTTTTTAATAATTTAATTTATTGAGCAATCAAGTTGCTATATAAATGAATTACAGTTAATAGACAATTAAAACAAGCTCAGAAACGATAACAATGCAAAAGTACAGCTCCAAAAATTAATTCAAATAAATTTAAAACAATAACAAATGAACAAACATAACTCCACAATACATAATTCACTTTCAAACTCTAGAAGTAATAACAAATTCATAAATAAATTCTAGAAATAATAACAATTGCTATTAATGGATGCACTAGCGGTCCCAGAGGGGCCCGGGCCCCCCCCCTTTGGACAGACAAAAATTCAAAAAGTTTCATTAAATATTTTAAAACTAAACAAAAAAATTATAAATTTTTCACTTCTCAAGATAGCTAAAAACGCATTAATTTTCAAAAATTTTCCCATACCCCCTAGATCCCCTGTCCGTATCTAGCCTCAATAAATCATGGTAATCTAACCCTAGGTATGATGGCTACCAAGGGAGAGTGGCGTATCATTTTCGAATTGTTCAAATTAAACAAAACAATTGTTGCCCATTTCTGGTCTACATCCTTCTTAAATTATCTTCGGACAATGGCCAGCGAAATAGGTTCTGACACGAATCTTCAAAATTGCACACTTTTTTTTTTGGACTAGCATATTATAAATTTTGCAAACTAATTCAATTCTTTATTAATGTTAATTTGAAACCGGAACTAAATTAATATCACCCCTATTAACCACTACTCTTCTGGTATGCGCCAGTGCCCCTTCACTAGGGTGGCATAAAAAAACTGACTAATTTTTTTTTTTTTTCGAGTCTCGAAAATATGTTTTATCATGTTTTAAAAGACTTCTCCAAAGGTGAGATGAAAAAAAAAATCTACGGTGTGACTGGCGCACAGCACACAACTTTCTCTTACCTTCGGTAATCGAAAGTTGTGTACTGTGCTTGTCACACCAGATTTTTTGTGTCGACATGTATTTAGTTCCCGGCAGTAGGGAATATTTGAATTCAGATGTAAAATTTATAAGTATGGGGGAAAATATTTATATTTTGTAACCATGACAACCATTTCTCCTATCTTTCCTATGAAGCACAAGAGTAAAGTGGTGCTTCAAACAATTTTGAGGGCAAAACGAGAATATACATTTGAAAGAGCATCTAAAAAATAATTGATTTTTGAATTTTAATCAAAATCGTTAGAGCGAATTTTGAGAAAATCGAAAAAAACTGAAAAAAAGTACATCAGTAAAGTACTAGTACTCTTTGGCCGATTTTGATTAAAAGCTTTTTTTTCCGGTCCCAGGAGGTATTTAACTTAAATATAAAATTTCAATCCTCCTAGCTCAATTCCTTCATGTAAAAGTGAACTCAGTACACACACACACACACACAGCACACACACACAGACAGACAGACAGACCCATGTCGCGAAAACCACTTTTTTGGATTCAGGGGACCTCAAAACGTGTATATCCATCAAAATCTCGACATCGAATTTTTGACATGAATCAATACTTTCTCTCTATATATATTAACATATATATAGAGGTAAGAGAAAGTAAAAAAATGTTTAATGGCCGCTCAAAATTTTTTCAAAATTTCGAATTCGTCAAAAATCGATTTTTACTTTCTCTTACCTCTATATATGTTAATATATATAGAGAGAGAAAGTATTGCGATCATGTCAAAAATTCGATGTCGAGATTTTGATGGATATACATGTTTTGAGGTCCCTGAGTCCAAAAAAGTGGGTCCCGCAAATTGGTCTGTGTGTATGTATGTGTGTGTGTGTGTGTGTGCGTGCGTGTGTGCGTGCGTGTGTCTGTATGTGTGGACAGATTTTTAGCATGAAGGAATTGAGCTACCGGATTGAAATTTTATATTTAACTTAGGTACCTTCCCACACGCTCAAAATAAGCTTTTGAACAAAATCGGCCAAAAAGTACTAGTACTTTACTGATGTACTTTTTCAGTTTTTTTCGATTTTCTCAAAATTCCCTCCAAGGATTTTTTTAAAATTCAAAAATCAAGTATTTTTTAGATGCCTTTAAAATGTATGTTCTCATTTTGCCGTTGAAATCTTCTGAAGACCACTTTACTCTTGTTCTTCATAGGAAAGATAGAAATGGTTGCCATGGTAACGGAATTTAAAACTTTTTCTTTTTATTAGATTAAAAATCAATTATTATTTAAATTCCCATTTTTTTAAAAATTTATTTGTGTCTTTAATTGTTTCAAAGAAAACATATATGTCTCTCTCTCACTTGCAAACATTATCGTCTCTCTCTACTCTTTTTAAATTCCCTTTCCACCTTATCTTCGCATAGGAACAATGTTAATTTCCTATAGGGATTTGTATGTTAATTTCGATTCAAAAGGGGGGTCCCCTTTAGAACTTTTTTAGGCATTTAAAATTTTTTTTTCCAATTCTTATGAAATTTTGTATTTATTTACGATTCTATATTGTGTATAAAATGTCCAAATATGAGATTAAAATTTTGAAAAATAACCATAGTTTATTTGAAGCAGTCAACATTTAAAATCAAAGTTTGAAACTAAGGTGCTATCGGAAACTAAATATATCTCGACACAAAAAATCTGGTGTGACCAGCACAGTGCGCAACTTTCTCTTACCGAAGGGTAAGAGAAAGTTGTGTGCTGTGCGCCAGTCACACCAGATTTGTTTTAATTTTTTTTCTTGTTATGGTAAAATGTTATAGACGAGAAAAAAAAATACGTTTCTCGAATTTTCAACCCTTAAAAAAATTTTTTTGAGCTCATCTTTGGAGAGGTCTCTTAAAACATGATATTGTCATACAAGATCGAAAAAAAAATTAGTCGCCTATTCTTTACTTTCCCTATATCTTAAATTGTGGGCCATTGGCTACCAATCCAAGTGAAATAAATATATACAATAGGCCTAAATGGCCTTCGCTGCCGAAATAGAGGCTTAAATGAATAAAAAAAAAAAAAAATATTTGGGCCACCCCCCTTGACAAAATCCTGGGACCGACACTGAATGGATGTCAAACAAAAACTAAAAAACCCAGCTGTTTCTAATTTCGACAGGAGTCAGCTGATAGTTGCCTGCTGACAGGAGCAGTGTTGCCATTTCAGTTAAGTGGCGGGAAATTCAAAAAGTCACGGGCTTATTGACCTGCCCTAGTATCATGAATCCTTCTGTTTCTCTAAAGATTTTTCTTTAGAAATTGATCAATATGATCAACAGCCATTAATCTGTATGTATTTGATAAATATTCAAAAAAAAAATCACAAAAGAATTTATTTGTTGAAAGACAGAAACAAACCCTTTTCTTTCTCTCTCTTTTTTTTCCCCATACTTTACGTTATTTATTTTTTTAAATGAACAACAACAAAAAAAAAAACAAGTAATTTATTTAGGTCGCTGATGTCAAATGCCAGTCAAGTCACGGAGTGTGTAAAAACGCGGAAAAATAAAGTCGCGTAAGAGAGAGAGAGAGAGAAAGGGATTGTATTTCCTGTTGTCGTTTAATGCATTCAAAGTGCATACAACCAACCAACGAACGTCAAGAGTTTCACAGAACAATTTAATTTACTCTGACAAGAGAGAGAGAGGGGATGTCATGGTCCATCTCTCTCTCTCTCTCTCTGAACACACTCTTGTTTTAAGTTATTGTTGGTTGTATAGTTAATAATAACAAGTACTAGCACTAGAAACTATCTGAGGTGACAGAAGACAGGCACTGAAAGGTGATCCTATGCTCTTAGTCAACAACAACAACAACAACATTTCTCCTATCAAATCATAAATGTAAATTGAGGGAAGGGAAGTGACTGCAAAATTCAAATTTATTTTCTTTTTCTTCTTCTTTAGATAATTCGCTAATGACGATCTGCCTGTCTGTCACACTCTATTTAAACAACTTCCCGTTGGAATTTCCAAACCAAATTTTATATGCTTAAAGAAGACCTTCTT
Source organism: Euborellia annulipes (assembly GCA_023213315.1). Taxonomy (NCBI): domain Eukaryota; kingdom Metazoa; phylum Arthropoda; class Insecta; order Dermaptera; family Anisolabididae; genus Euborellia; species Euborellia annulipes. Next base: position 6,943 of record JAKCPI010024432.1, read on the forward strand.
AGGGGTTACAGGAAAAGTATTTTCGTTCCGAAATTCCTATAACATTTTGAGTTATTAACATGGGCGTAACTAGGAAGGGGCCCCCCAAAAGGCTCGTAGTCCCCCCCCCCAGAAAGCTCCCTGCCCCAAGAAAAATTGAGAAAATATGGGGCTTTCCAGGCCCCCCGGAGAATAGCTGGTCCCTTCCCCCCACCATGGACCACCCCCAGCCAAATTCTCTAGTTTCCTATAGGAAACTAGAGAAATCGTAAATTTATAAATTTACGATTTCTCCCTTAGAAAATATTTATGTATTCTTTGCAGTTATGTATTCTATGAATGTAAACCAATCCTCAAGCAGGTACTAGGGTTTGGAAAAAAACCGGGAAAATTTTAAAAACCGGTTTTTCGGTTTTTTATAAAGCGGAAAACCGGTAAACCGGTTTTAAACCGGTTTTTTTCAACATCGGAATCTATTTTGAACGCACCGCCATTTTTTTTTAACACTCACACTTTTTTTCCCATTCACACAGTATTTTCGGCAACTTAGGCCATTTAAGACTTTAAACGATAAGCGTTATTAATGAATATATCTATTGGGGGTTCAGGCATTCTTATTTAAGCCATTTGGTATCCAAATAAAATCATCGGACTGCGTGGGTACGAACCCAAGAAAATTATTATTATTACTATTCCAATCCAGTGCCTGCTTGAGGATTTGTTTACGTTCATAGAATACAAAAAATACATAAATATTTCTCTATACATTTCCTATGGGAGAAATCGTAACTTTAGGAATTAATAAGTCAAAAAAATTGTAGGAATTTCGGGATCCGAGTATTTTTCCTGGACACTCCTCTATAGGACTGCAAAATTTCGTCATTCCAATGTAAAAAAATTGGTCAAACAGAGCGAGATAGTCGACGGACAGACAGACAGACACTCCGCTATTATTATATATAGATTAGTGGAGTATTGGAAAAAAGGGGGAAAAATTTCAATAATTTATAATTTTTTTTTAAATTTGTTTAAGGCCATTTAAACCCCCATCACTATTTATTTCAAATGATTGATAGCCAATTCAAATAAAATAAATTTTTCTCGCTTGGGACGGGAAGTTGGAACCCGAAACCCCAAGCCACTAGAAGCTAATGTCTTCTATAAGCCATGGGTCACGGGTTAATTTATAATTTGAATACAAATATTAATGAAGAAAAAAAAACCGAATTCGGTTTTCGGAAAAACTCGGTTTTTTCGGTTTTGAAAATTAGCCAAAATACCGGTTTACCGGTTTCGGTTTCCACCGGTGTCCAAACCCTAGCAGGTACTCGAATTGGAATAATAATAATAATTTTCTTCTCATATTTTTTTTTTTTTTTTAAACATTCACACTTTTTTCTCATTCACACATTCACACAGTCTTCGGCAACTCAGGCCATTTAAGACTTTAAACGATAACCGTTGTGATTAATAGTGGCAATTCGTGGGTTGAGTATTTTCATTTAAGCCATCTGGTATCCAAATGGCTTAAATAAAATCATCGGACTGCCTGGGTCCGAACCCGCGATGTTTGGTATAGGAGGTAGGCATCGCTACCTACTACGCCAGACCCGGGGCAGTCTCATAGTTAAGAAAAGGTGAGGGTCCGACGCAGGCTGGTATCGTTATAATCCGTTAAATTATTCGGACCAGAATATCTGTGATGAAATGTCTGGTTCTTGTCTGTTCCTGATTATTATTATTATTAGAAATTCCTATCGGGATCCCCGTTTATTTACCCGAGGTGCTTTCGTGTACGAAGACACACACCTCAAACCCAACCGACCTCTGGCCGTGGCCATCCAACTACCGCACCCCGTAAAGTTACATCATTTCCTATCTCAAACTCCTCTACCTTCGTTCGTTTCCAGCTTCCTCCTCCTGCTTTCGTCTCTAGCTAGTGAACTAACTCACTGTTCCTGTATGCGTCCTGTCTGATCAAAATTAAATATAAACTTTTTACCGTACCCTCTAGTATACCAGGGGTGTGCCTATGAAACCGACCTTTAGAGGTGCGCACATAAACACATATTTTATAAAAGTGAAAAAAAGATATTTTATTCAAAGTAATTTCCTTCGTTAGCAATACAATTCTCCCATCTTTCAGGGAGCTTATGAATCCCTCTCCAAAAAAACTCGTCTTCTTTCGAGGCAAACCATTCATCGAGCCATTTGGCAACATTTTCGTAATCTGTGAACTGCTGCTCCCTCAAAGCGTGACCCAAAGATGAAAACAAGTGATAGTCCGTTGGGGCCAAGTCTGGGGAATAAGCCGCATGTGTGAGAATTTCCCACCCAAACGTTTCAATGGTTTCTTTGGTTCGTTTTGCAGCGTGTGACGGAGCGTTGTCGTGCAACAAGATGACTTTGTGCTGCCTTTTTTGATATTCTGGTCTTCTTTGGCGTATAGCCTGGTTCAATTTCACCATTTGCTGTTGATAACGTTCCGTATTGACAGTTTCGCCAGGTTTCAGGGAGTTCGTAATAGATAATTCCCTTCTGATCCCACCAAACACAAAGCATTGTCTTTCGTCCATATCGATTTGGTCTTGGAGTCGATGTTGATGGCTCACCTGGAGATACCCATGATGCTCGACGCTTAGGATTTTCAAAAAGATCCATTTTTCATCTCCAGTAACAATTCGATGAAGAAATGACTTTCTTTTGTATCTGGCGAGCAGCATCTCACAAGTGGTTTTTCGGTTCTCTTGCTGCCTTTCGTTCAGTTCATGTGGAACCCATTTCCCGATCTTCTGGATCTTCCCCATAGCTTTCAGACGCTTGGAAATAGTTTCCCGAGTCACGTTTAACTGTTCTGCCAATTGTTGTTGTGTTTGAGTTGAATCTTCATTCAACAATTCTTGCAAATCGGTGTCATCAAACTTTTTGGGCGGTCGGCCACGTGCTTCGTTCTTAATGTCAAAATCTCCCCTCTTGAATTTTTTGAACCATTCTTTGCACTGTGTTTCACCAAGAGCATAGTCGCCAAAAGCTTCTACAAGCATTCGATGAGACTCCGCGGCCGTTTTTTTCAAATGATAGCAAAAAATCAACGCCGTCCGCAAATCACTTTGTTGAGGAACAAAGGTTGACATGTTTGACGTGGTGAAAAAAAATGTTGGGAGTATGAAATTGGAATTTTTTGAGTTCGAAACTTAGAACAGACATAAACCAAACAAACAAACTCAATAACTAGACTGTATAGTACCAAAACTGGCCGCCAGGATTTTTCAAAGTAAAAGGCGGTTTCATAGGCACACCCCGGTATATGGAAATTTAAAGCCAATTAAATGAAGTTTCAAAGATTTATTAAAAAATTGTAACACTTATGCCCAATCGCACCGCACAATTTAAGTATGACTTAAAATTAAGTATCAACAACCTGGCAACGTTGTAAATTTTAGTGATATTCTGGTGATTTATTTTTAATTTAATAATTTTTTCTTTTTAATAATCATAAACTAAATTAAATACATATTGTTTATAAATATTAATTTCAGAAAAATGAGAAAATCAGAAACAAAATATTAATTTTCATGATTTTTGATTAATTAATAGCAATTTTATATATAGGCTACTATATATAAATATTAATAACGATATGTCACTCTATAACAGTGTTTTTCAATCTGTGGGTCGGGACCCCTAGGGGGTGGCGAAGCCCTACACGGAGGGTAGGCGGCAAAAGGAAAAAGGCAAAGTTCTACACGATAATAAAAACATAATTTCATGGAGAAGGGAAATAGGTACCAAAATAGAGAAAATCATATAACTTACATAGTCTTTTGATTTACAATCTTTTTGTCGGTCATGAACCAAGAGAATCGCCAGAATTTTTCAACCTGTAAATTCAAAAAGATTGAAAAACACAGCTCTACTAATATAAGACTGGAAAATTTCGTTTCAAAATTCCAACGGGAAGTTGGTCAGAGCGTGACAGACGGATGGACCGACAGACCCTCCTCTAATATAATATAGATCATCCTCGAAAATATAGTTCATATTGTTCATGTTTTTTATAAGAAAAATCGAAATCGAATCCAAAAAATGTATTATTATTAGTTAATTAATATTATATTATCAATATTGTTTTTAGCTTAAGTCATTGCTAAGCCCCGAAATCGAGGGCTTAAATATTTGGGGGTTAAGTATGAAATTTAACAAACTTTCATTGTCATCCGTTGCTAACCACGTTCGTTGCTAAGATAACACGTTCTCTGATTGAAAATAAAATAATGTTTCAAGACCCAAATGGCGTGAATAAAGATGCCAGGACCCCCAATATATATTTATTAATAAATAACAGTATCGTTTAAGTCTTATAATATTAAATCACAAATAAATCAGCAGAATATCACTAAAATTTACAACGTTGCCATGTTGCTGATACTTTATTTTAAGTTATACTTAAATTGTGCGGTGCGATTGGGCATTAATGTACAATCTCATTTATAGTTGTCGGACGGTATCATCGACAAACCTGGGAAGTACAATTTTGGAACACAAGCGAATCGCACCACTTGTTAATCCATCCATTCAATCATCCATGCTATTGGGGGATCATCATTAGAAGTTATTTTACAAATAAACATGTATGCATCATCAAAACTGAGTCTATATATGAAGTGATTTTAACATTTTTTGTTACTTCTACGGCGGCCATTTTTGTTTTGCGAAACGCACTAATTTTTGCGTATGTAAGGGTTTGTGTTAACTTGTATAACTCGGAAACCATGAACTCTAGAGTGATGAAACAAAAACCATTTTAATTAGGAAGAAACAGCCTAAATATTATGTCCAGTACATATTTACTGAAATATGCATCAAAAATCGTCTTCAACCAAATCAACATTTGATAAGAAAACGGAAAAATTTCAATTTTTGAAGGCATATTACCTTTGGAAAAAATACAATCTCAGGCTTGATTTTTTTTTTGTGTGTAGCTATTCACTAGTACTGCATGTACTTTAAATATCAACCCTGAGACTTAATTCCTTTAAGAGCAACACATTTTTAAAAACTGAAGTTTTTCAAAAAATTCAAATTTTGAGTCTCAATATCTTTGTTGGGACAAAGTTTAAAAATCTGAAATTTTTACCAACAAACCCTCTTATGGTTGTTATACTACTGTATAAATTTCATCTTTGAGATTTTGTTTTAAGCCAAGTTACAATATCATGAAAATCACAAAAAAATCCATAAGCTCGGTCAATACCCCTAGTACTGTAGATAGCTTAGATTAAGTTACAGGTGTAGACAATTATTTTACTTAATGTAAACTTAACCTATTTAAAAGTAATGTCTTGCTTTTGATGTAAAATAATTTGAGTGTTTGTAATTGTAATTTTTTAATTGCGAAATACTAAGTTTAAAAATATTTTTCACGTCTCAGAATAGCTAAAAATGCAGATTTCAGTGCCTAATTTTCACAAAGTTTTCCAGACCCCCTGGAAGTCATCTGTCCGTATCGGACCTCAATAAATTATGGTAATCCTTCACATGACTGAACCTATAAATATGTTCTTGCAATATATATACAATTGCGGATTGTCCATCTGACTGTGACACTGTTGAAATTTTGCACTTTTATAGATAAAGTTGATAAATACTTGAGGCCTAATATTCCTAAATGGGAGGCTCAAAAATTTTTCCATTGGAAAGTAATGGATTCTATCTCTCGCCTAAATGAAAAATTAATTTTAATGATTAAATCTCTCAAATGAAAAAATATAAAAATTTATATATAAATAAATTTTCTTTTTCTCCTTTTTTTTTTTTTTTTTTTTGTCGTACAATTTATACACTCAAGTATTTGTAAACGTTACAAATACTTGAGTGTATAAATTGTACGACAAAAAACCGAATAAATAATTTGAAAATTGAATTTCTCCTTTAAGAATACAAAGCACGTCACTTCGAACCATAGCAGCTCCACCACCAGGTATCTCAAACATCGAAATAGCCACAGCACTGGAAATAGAAGAACTGGACGCCTTCGCAAAGAAGCTTAAAGAAAGACACGAAGAGAAAATGAAGATTCACCCAAATCCATTAATAACCAACTTAACATAAATTCACTTGTAAACAAGTAAAACTGTTCTTTTATATTCTTTTTATAAAAAAATGTTTTAGGTTTTTTTAAAAATTTTTTCCTAAAAATGTAAACTGTAACCCAGCAAACTCGCCCAAATTACACTAAAAAGACTAAGGAAAAGAGGAAATAAAATACTCTCGAAGCCTTTACACTACAAAATTGTAAACTACATTCGCCTAGTGCGAGACATTGTATAAAAGAAATATGAAATAAAAACTGTTAAATTAAAATCTCCTTTAAGATTAAAATATTGCAATTAATTATTAACTAAAATTTAAACTGAAGCAACGTTAACACCAATTTAAAAATGATTATTTGAGATTCTATCTTAAAATTTTCTTTTTTTTAATATACAGGAATAAAATTAAACAAATACCTTTGAATTTTTTTTGTTTCTCTTCAATTATTATTCAACCCCCACTACCACCCTCCCCGAGGTACGGAGGGAGTGTCATTTCATACATTTATTTATTTTTTAATTCTCTACCACCACCTTTTTTTTTATTTTTAACCTCTTGTCAGCTTTTTCATCTAAAAAAAAAAAATAAATAAGGCATTTTTTTATTTTTTCAACTTCATTCCATGGAGTTTATAAGAGTTATTACGTTAGCAATTCATTCTTTCATGCATGGCAAAACGCCAAAATAAAAAAAAGAAGAAAAGAAAGTGTAAAAAAGAGTTGGAATAAATATCAAATAGGATAAATATGAAATTAGATGACTTAAAAAAATAGGCAACTAAATTTCAAAACTTTTCTGTGAGTCTAAATCTCAACTAACTTTATTGCTATCAGCTGGAATATGATTAAGAAGAGTGGGAAATTTCGTTGGCTATTTTTAGATTTAAAAAAACTTCTCGTTATACTATCTTCTCCGCTATCATTTAGGTCACACCATGGCAAAATTTTCAACATATTGCAAAAAAAAAAAACGGTGAAAATCCGTCAAATAGTTTCGGAGTAAATGCGCTACAAACAGAATATATAATTAGTGACTTAATAAAGTTTAAAAAAAAAATTGAAATTAATTATTAAATTTTAATTTTTTCATTTATTAAGAATGTGAAATTCATTTAGTCAATTAAAAAAAGAACTAGCCGCGCCGCCCGCCTTCGGCGGGCTTCGCGTCTAGCGGGGGCTACGCCCCCTGGACCCCCACCAGCTGGCTCGGGCCCGCCTGCGGCGGACCCTCGCCTTTCTTAATGAGAAACTGCGTGGTGCCTAGACAGGGGGCTACGCCCCCCTGGACCCTCCTCTCAGCTGGCTCGGGCCGCCTGCGGCGGACCCTCGCCTTTTCTTAATTATGAAAAGAAAATTATTATTACTACGTATTCCAATCCAGTGCCTTCTTGAGGATTTGTTTACATTCATGGAATACACAAATGAAAAGAATACAAAAATATTCCTCTGTACATTTCCTATGGGAGAAATCGTAACTTTAGGAATTAATAACTCGAAAAGTTATAGGAATTTTGGGACCCGAGTATTTTCCGGGACTCTCTATAACGCCCTCTATAAGGGACTGCAAAATTTCGTTTCAAAATTCCAATGGGAAGTTGGTCAAACAGAGCGTGACAGACGGACAGACAGACGGACACTCCGTAATTATTATATATAGATATTTTGCATTGTTCTAATATTAAAATAAATAAATTATTTCTTGCCTGTTAATTATGATAAAATATTTTTTTATTTTAATTTAATTAAGTAATTAGATCCAATAATTAATTTTTAATAAAGAAACTTCTAAAATTTATCTTTATTATTAAAATCTATATATAATAATTACGGAGTGTCCGTCTGTCTGTCTGTCCGTCTGTCCGTCTGTCCGTCTGTCTGTCCGTCTGTCCGTCTGTCTGTCCGTCTGTCCGTCTGTCACGCTCTGTTTGACCAACTTCCCATTGGAATTTTGAAACGAAATTTTGCAGTCTTATAGAGGGCGTTATAGAGAGTCCCGGAAAAATACTCGGGTCCCAAAATTCCTATAACTTTTCGAGTTATTAATTCCTAAAGTTACGATTTCTCCCATAGGAAATGTACAGAGGAATATTTTTTGTATTCTTTTCATTTGTGTATTCCATGAATGTAAACAAATCCTCAAGAAGGCACTGGATTGGAATACGTAGTAATAATAATTTTCTTTTCATAATTTCATAATTAAGAAATTTCATAATTAGAAAGCCAGCTGGAGGGGGGTCCAGGGGGGGCGTAGCCCCCTGGCTAGACGCGAAGCCCGCCGAAGGCGGGCGGCGCGGCT
>JAKCPI010024433.1:0-18425 GCA_023213315.1 Euborellia annulipes
AAAAATATAGTTAAAACCCTATAAACATAGTCTTAAAAGTTTCGCCTTATTTCTGTAGCTATGTCAGGACGAAAATGAGGCGAAACTTTTAAGAGACTATGTATTTTCGGGAGTTTACAGGTATACATTTGGAGTGTAGTTTTTTAAGTGGAATAAAAATTTTGGACCGAGACGCTGCCCGTCAGGGCACCAGCCGGAGGGCCGAGCTTCGAGGGCGTGCCGAAAAGCTCGTTAAAATAAGGTTGTTTTCATTTATAAATCATGTTGACATACAACCCTCAAGACCTCATTTAGTATTCGGATATCAATTGAATTCATTACAGCCCGACAATCCCTCATTTCTTCATCAAAACAACAACCGTGTTTGCTTACAACGTTATCCACACTACAATCTTTTAGCTGGTGAAATTATTGTGTTATACCCTCCAGTCACTCCCTCACCTTTAATATCGTTTGGTTTTTTTTAATATCGCTATAAAATATAGTTTTATCATAATATCTCGTGCAATGTATATTGTAAATATAGATATGTGTATGATAGATGTTATCACATATGTTGTTTTAACAAAAATATAGGATATTTAATTGAGGAAATTGACCCCCTCGCCCTCTCAGCACACATGTCATGTTCCAATCACCACACTCTTTCTATTCTCATATTTTTATTTTAATCTCGAACGAAAAATATCTACCCAACAAATATTCTCTGAGGTATATGTGTATAACCCAATTGTGGTCGCTGAAATTCCAGGTTAACTACCACAGAACGGAATAGTCAATCCACCGCCCGAGGGCGGCAATGTAGGGGGTGCGGGGCGGGGTCACCAGGGTTGGGGGGGAGGACTCCGAGTTTTAATAGCTTTTGCTACACCATCGCTTTACGATATATATATTTTTTATTTCTATAAAACTAATTTTGGATTTTGTTTTTATTTCTTTTTTTTTTCATTTAGAAAATAATAAACCTTTTATATTTCGAATTCTTTGTAAATTTAATCTGAAATATTAAATTTTATAAACTCGACAGCGAAAATAAATTCGATCGTTAATACTTTAACTGAAACAATTGTATAAAATAATTTTAACTATTCCTGTATCACATTAAACATTTAGTAAGTAATCTGAAACTTGGCACCTTATCACTGCTAACTTTTTAATCGAATCGAATCAAATACAGGAAACTTATGATTAATTAATAGCAAACACCTAACACACGTGTTAACAGATTGGGCGCTTTGGACTGGGAGATTGAATATATAACATCTCAGATTTCAAATTCATTTGGTGATCCATATCAGTGTTTGATATAAAAAGTGTCATGCGGGCCAATCGAGAAATGATGCTGGATTATAGCCAAATGGATCATATCTTTTTCATTCTCTCTTGGTCCAGACTTAAGACTCAGCAGACTCCAATAGCTTCAACCAGCAGTAGTCTCGCGATATATATCTTGTTTAAAAAGTGCGATCAAAAACAATTCTCGTTAATATGTTAATTATTCTTTGATATATTAATGAGAAAATTAACTTCACTATGCTAACTTTTTGTCACGTATTATAGATTACATAACCCAATAAAAGGAACAAAAATCTTTATTTCTCGGTTTTTGGGCCTTTTCCTTGGGCTATTTGGGGTGCTAATTCTGCAAATTGCACCCTCTAGCTAAACACACGCGTTAAATTGAAAATGAGAAATGAAAGCTTTTTTCAATTAATAAAATTAAATATTTTAATTTCAAGTATTGTGATTCTGAATCAATACGCCTAAATATAGGCAAAAATTACATTTTGTTTTTATGGCTAAATGGAGGTACTAAAAAAACAAGGGCTGATAAAGAAAATATAGTGGTATTTTTGGAATTAGCATATGAAAATTAACACCCCCAAAAAACTAAAACTATATATTTTTGAATGAAAAACAAAACAGTTGAAATATAGATTTTTTTGAACTTAAATCGAATAATCCTCGAGCTAAAAATACGCGGTGAATTGAAATAGATGAAGCTTTTTTTAATGAATAAAATTAAATATTTTGATTTCAAGTATTGTGCTTCTGAATCAATACGCCTAAATATAGGCAAAATTACATTTTCGTTTTAAGAGATTTGACTAAATTTACTCAAAAACAAGAGCTGATAAAGAAAAACTAGTGCTATTTTTGGAATCAGGATATGGCAATTAACACCCCCAAAAATAATAAAACTTTATTTTTTTGAATGAAATATAGATTTTTTTTTAAAATAAATCGAATAGTCTTCGAGCTCAAAACACGCGGTAAATTGAAACTGATAGATGGAGCTTTTTTTTTTAATTAATAAAATTAAATATTTTGATTTCAAGTAATCAAGTAATTTCTGAATCAATAAATGCCTCAATAATAGGCAAAACTTAGAGCTTATAGGAGAAATCTAGTGGTATTTTTGGAATCAGCATGTCATAAAGTATACCCAGAAACAGGTCTAACTAACATTTTAGGGTACAAAATTTGTGTTGGCCAGTGTTATCAGTATCAAAAGTTTCTCATATAAGTATTGATATTTACTATTTTTTTGATTTTTAATCCAAAAAAGACTACAATCTAATCAGATCTCCGTTTCGCCAAAAGAATGAAATTTTATTATGGAAATCAGAATTCAGACAGAAACACAGATTTGAAAATTTAATTTTCAAAACACGAATAACAAAATAATAAATAAAAAAATTTTGAATCCAGCTCAATAGGAATAGGCCATGTCCAAATTTGAATAGATGTCATAAAATCTGAATTTTCTTGAATATTTAGTAAGTTTTAATTAATCCTATTTAAGTGATGTTTATTAAGCTATTAAAACATTATTTTTATAATAAAAATAATCCTTCCTATACAATTAAGGACCTGTCACGAAAGGCAAAGACTGATAAGGTTTTAATTAGAGCAGTCATAATATTTACTTTGAAACATAGTTGCTCTTCAAAAGAGAGCCCTAACCCTTGCCAGAAAAGAGGACGTAGCTTCGAGAAAAATAACTGGTACGACATTTCAAATAAGGGTTGGAAATTTGAAAAGCGGAATCAGAAAAAGCAGCCGCGTTAGTATCAAGAATATTAGTAGATTAAAAAGAAGAAAATTTTATCAGGTTTCAAAACATGATTTGTATATCATAAATGCATTTTTTTAATGTATATACATTATATACCTAATAAATCGAAATCCTAAAAGAAAAATTAAACCCTAATCGACATAACACATGAACTTCATATTAAACTGAGCGGCAAAAAAAACGCAACACCTAATTTTTTTTTTAATTTTTAATGTTTTACTTTTATAATATCAATTTTTTAACAAAGTTAAAACATTTATATCATTTTTAAAGTCATTTTAAATAACTTTAAACACTTTTAATCTATATTATTAATAATTTAATTACAAATCTCTAACATTGTTTCAAAATATCAAATTTTCTTAAATTAGATTAATCAATACAATTTTTCCTGAAAATTAAATTTTGTGATTTCAGTTGAGAAAAATCATTAAAAGATGATCCGCTTGGTGATTATTTGTGATAATTAAGTGTGACAATTTAAACTTATATTAGAACTTTTTTGAAAAAATAAACTTTAAGATACATTTTTAAACTTAAATTAAAATTTTTATATTTAAAATTGTCTTAGAAATTATATTAATGAATTTTATTTGTTCAAAGATAAATATTATAAAATTAAAATATACAAAATAAAAAAAAGTAGGTGTTGCGTTTTTTTTGCCGGTGAGTGTATTTAATTCAGAAAAATTTTCAATATTCATTATGTGGTTTTATAAAGTCCTCCAAATGTTATGGAGACTATCTAATTTCTATTGTTTTAACTTCAAGGGTTATTTGTCATAGAATTGAAATAAATTTTAATAATCTTAATAAATTATTATTTTTTTTTTTAAGGGCCTCCACATCTCCCCTTATAGCCCTCCGATCCTCCCACATCGGATTAGTGACTCAGGGTGTGGCCACAGCAGAACGGTATAAAAACCTTTGTATGCTGTGGGAGTTAATTATTAGGGTGAAAAATTTTAAAATCGAGTTCAGTGGGTTGAAAGTCAATAAAAAAATAGCAATAATTATTCTATTCACTTTAAATGTGACAAATAATCTTTAAAATTAAAAGAATATTTAATTGTGCTTTCTTTATTTTACTAGTGAAAAAAGATTCCTTTTTATGTAAGGGTAGTTTCTCAAAAACAATAAAATAAATTATTTATAGGGAAAACTGAGGAGAAAGGATACGCTTTCGAAATAATAGTCTCTAAAAAATAAAATATATATACGTATACATATTCCATTCCCATTTATATATGTAATAATCTTAATCAGATCACTCTAAAAATGAGAAGCTCTGCCGCACGCGGCAAGAAAATGTTTTCAATTTTAAACAGAGTTGTCGGCATTGAAACCCAACTCTCCGGATGGAATCGAGATTTTATGTCTGAGTAAACTGCCTGCTACAATGACAGAGCTCTTTACACTTAAAAAAATATATTTGATTAGGCCTACTCAGATATCCCCCCCTGGGATTAATTACATGAATATCTATTGCCTCTCTATCCCCCCTATAAAATCAACCAACAGAGAAGACTTTCAAAATAGAATGTTTGAAGGACATAATAAAAATAAGGCCTCCTCTAATCTAGAGTAATTTATCTGGTTACCATACACTGTAGGTAATCGTATATTTATAATGAAAACAAAGAAATTGGGTTGAAGTCTAAAAAAACTATAAGGAGTTTGTTTGGGGGGAGAGGGGGGGGGGGTTTTACAATTCTTTTAGAATATATTAATTGCTTTTTCAAAATGTTGGTATGTTTCTTCGGGAGTGGATTTGTATATCTATAATGTAACTAATCAAATTTGATGTACGTTCTTCGTCAAAAACAAATTTGATATTTAAGGAAGGTTTTTTTGTAGCATAACTCCAAAATAAACTATAAATGGATATTATATTGTTAGGTTTGTTGGTTTTGATGAAATTTTATTAGATGAAGGAGGAGGTATTTACCCAAAGATGGAATCACTAGGTTCAATAAAAAACCTTTTATTAAAACATTTGTCCTAATTTTTTTTTCTCCTCTTCTTTATTTTAGGAAAAATACACAAAATCTGTTATACATATATGATTTAACCAAAACTTATAAAATTTAAAAAAAATTTATTTTTCATGTAAATTTATAAAGTTTTTGAAACAAAAACTTTTTTTATAAAATTAATTTTTTTTGTTCTGTAACTTTTTAAATTTATTAAAGTTAAAAAATATTTATTTTTTAAAAAAATTTTTGATCAACTTGGATTCATCATTTTTTTTTAAACTATTTTTGATAAAATAAATAAATAAAAATAGGAAAATTTTTTTTCCGACCCTCTGAATATTATATTGTTAATTTTGTTAAAATTATAAATTGTTAAACTGGCCCAATGGTATCTCGGGCTAGGCGAAAAAATAAATAAAAAACACTACGATTTTGGTCAATTTTATTTTCAAAACATTTATATTTTTATTTTATTTGATTTATTTATTTATTTAAGATATTTTGGCATAAAATGGAAAGGCAATAGCCTTGTGAAATTTCTGATTTTGACAAAAAATTTGAAATATCCAAATTATAGAAATTTTAGTATATTTGGGATCAGACGGTCCTAGAGAATTGAAAAAATATATTTTATTTGAAATATCTCGAAAAAAAAAATTTGTCGAAAAACGAAAAAATGGCAAGAGCCTTGTGAAATTTCTGATTTTGACAAAAAATTTGAAATATCCAAATTATAGAAATTTTAGTATATTTGGGATCAGACGGTCCTAGAGAATTGAAAAAATATATTTTATTTGAAATATCTCAAAAAAAAATTTTTGTCGAAAAACGAAAAAATGGCAAGGCTATATATAGCCTTGTGAAATTTCTGATTTTGACAAAAAATTTGAAATATCCAAATTATAGAAATTTTAGTATATATGAAAGATTTCAATTTGCGATGGTAATAGATTCAAATTTTCATAAGATGGTGTCATCTATTAAATCCGATGGAATGGAATATTTTTAATTATATGTCAGAGGGGTTGTTTTTCACCCCCTCGGGAATCGAACCCGAGTGCCAGTAACAGCAATCCGGGCCATCTAGCTCACCTGCGAGGTGCGAACCTCTCTAAGATATGTAAACATATTTAACGCGTTTACATAATATGTGCCCATAATTATGAAAGTGGTCTAAGTCATTGATTGTTAGTTTCGAGATATTTAAAGTTTTATAAAATAAACAAGATTCGAATTCTGTATAATGAGACAACTAGAAATCCACTTAACGGTTCAATTTTATGCGATTTTTCAAAACCGACATCTTATTACTGTACTTTTTAAATGGATGGAACATAAAATATGAAAAAACTAATTTTTTAATTTTTTGACTTAGTCCACTTTCATAATTATGGGCACATATGTCAGAGATGTTCTCACCTCGCAGGTGAGCCAGATGGCCAGGATTTCTGTTACGGGCACTCGGGTTCAATTCCCAATGGGGTGAAAAACAACCCCTGCTGACATATAATTAAAATTATTCCATTCCATCGGATTAATAGATGACACCATCTTATGATTTTCTAAGAATATAATTTCGATGTTTTCTTGCAACGAAATGTTTCTCTGGGGAGACGGACTGTTAGAAAGGGTTTTTTAAATGGTGAATGTAATGGAAGGCAGCCCAGAGGTAGTGAGGAAAGAAAAAAATTAACACATATAAAATAAGGTGTAATTTATTGGAATCCTTCCTCCTTTCCTTTCAAACCTTGCTGCCTTCCATTATTCAATTATAATTTCATATTTTTTATTCAATTGAATAAGCAAAATCCATTTTTAAGTTTTCTAAGTCTATTCTTTTGAATTTAAGGTAGTTCTTTCACAAATGCAAAAATTCAAGAAGTCTTTGAAACTTGGAATATAAGTCATTAAAAGCATAATACACATACTGTTAAAATTTGAAGACGATTTACCACACCAAACATGAAATAATTGCAATTAAAAATGACATTTTTAACATAGGGTAGATAGGGAAAGGGTGGGGATATGATCATTATTTTATTTTTTTTCATTGAAGGACTTTCACCATCTTGATGAAAAACTAATATTTGTTAGAATAATATATTCGGAGTAACTTAAAAAAAAAATTGAAATTATTTACCACGTAGTTTTGATAAAAAACAAAAAAAAAACATATTTGGGCGATTATTTTTAGTGGAGGGGATATAAGCACAATGGCTTGGAAACGATCCGGCAAGTATGTGTGTATCCATATAGAGATTTCGTAGTGTGAGTGGACAGTCACGTTAAAAAAACATAACCTAAAATTTTAGTTCCGTTCATATTTATAGAGTGGTTACGAGGCTAAAACTTTTCGTGTGGATTGTCGCGAAAGAATCTCCTTAAGTTATCGTGGGTATCTGAATCCAAGACACACAGAAAGAAAAAATTATGGTCCAGACATTTTTCAAAACAATGAGAAAATAATTGAAAGTTATTGCGTGAATTTAATACTAGGTTCTCCCGGCTTTCTCTACCCTCCAGGCGTACCGAGTAAAATTTTATAAACAATCGAAAAATTTAAAATCATATTTTTTGTTTGTTTTATAATTATGTAAAAGTGAAATAGAGGGGATCGATGAAAAGTGAATAAACTCTTGAATGGGTCGACGGTCAAAGAAGTCTTTGGCAACCCCTGGTTTAATGTTTTTACAACGAATTCATGGACATAAAGATGTACTTTAAGAAAATTTGTCCTAAAAGTTGCAATAATAGAATTCTGTAACTGTACGTTCTTACATGTCAATAGATAATGGATAGTCTGGGATTATTATATCCGTGACCCTTTTAAAAATAAATTATCATTCCTCATATCCTTCTTTAATTCCATTCGATTTAAACCAGGGCTGTCCAACCCGTGGCCCAATATAAAGTCATAAAATTCCTTAAAACATTGAGATTTATATGTAGATACTGGAAAACACACAACAATTTGGCCTGATAATTTTTTTTCTCTAAAATAAGAAATCTGAAAATCTACTGTGAAGTTTTCGAAAAATAAAAGCCTGCTAATTTTAAATTTTGAATCTGGAACTAGATTTCAAGATTTCCGAAAAAATAATCATCATTTTGGTCTATTTTCGACTCCATTTTCATTAGAAATAAATTTTCTACTTGCAAACTTTCTGATTGAATGTTCTAGTACAACAATTAGATAACATTAGAAAATTGAATTTTTTTGATCGAATTTAATACCCCGGCCTCCTAGTGAGCTGAGTATTGAATATAATGGAAGATAGAATTTTGTAAGATATGTGTGAATTTATTTTTGGATTTCCTGGGACATCAAATGGGGGAGGGAAGACGAAAACAATTAGAATACCGATCTGAAAGAAAAATTAAATATGGTCTCTTTATTAGAATTTAATATTAATTATCTAGCCAGGAAAAAAATATAAACAAATACTAATACATAATATCACTTTTGGCGAAAAGGAGGTTTTGTAAGTATGTAGGTATGTATTTACATATACGAGAAGCTATTTTCAAGTATAAAATTTACGAAAAGTAAAATTAGAAGCTCACTATGAGCTAAAAAAATAATAAAGTTCTTATTTCTACATTATTAACTATCTTTTTTGAATAACAAATATCAATAGAATTATAATATTTTATCCGCGGCCCGAGACAATTTTTTTTTTCTTCAAATGTGGCCCGTGTAAGCCAAAAGGTTGGACACCCCTGCTCTAGCCTATATCGAGCTTTAAGTTTAGAATTTCCAAGCTCTGAGACTTACGGCTATGAAATGTACGGGGGTAGGGACATACACCAATGGATTTTTGGTCACACTTTTTGGCCTCTTCTTCTTCTTTTCGAGTACCATACCCGAAACGGGTGTCGGCGCCTCTCCACATATACCTGTGCTGAGTGTGTTTAGTTGTTTTACAGATATACGGGACCTACTTTTAACGCCGGTTCCGAACGGCTAATTTGGAGAGGTCACTTGGCAATTATACTCTTGGTAGGTTGCCATTACTTTCCAAGAGAAGGCGACTGCAAATATCTATCTGCCGAGACTCGGTCTCGAACCAGCGATCTCAAAGTCAGCGACCCAACACTCTATCCACTGACCCACAGTCGCCTCTAGAGACCACAATATCCGGTTTTGTGCTCTCAATCCTGTTTCAAAATATCCCAGGAGACGATTACACTATTTACAAATTATATTTTTTAAATATAAATTTGAGAGTCAAAATAATCATTAAATTCATACCATTTGACCATTGATAAAAAATACCCCCTTGTTCCGTGTACCCATGATATTACTGGGTCCGGGGATCCCCCCCCCCCCCCCCTCCCCCACTCCCATCTCATCGGCCCTTGTGCGAGGCTTAATAAAGTTTCCATTTTCTCTCTCTTTTTCTTTTTCTTTTTTCTTTAATAAATAAATAGTTTGATTAATTTTTTCTTCGAATGTTTTCAGAGATAACGTGCTCGGCCAATTTATAAAATATCTCTTCAGTTTAATGCGAGTGTTTGCCAGTGCAAATTTATTTCTCTCCACGCACCTACACCTAAAAGCAAAAGTAAGTTATTACTTTCACTTATGATACTTTCTCTATTTACCATTTAATTATTATTTTAATAATCTACAAAATAAAATCATTTTTTTTAGTAATGAATCTACTAAAGCTTTTATTTTTGTGATTAATTTGATTAATGTTTGAATTGTTATTTAAATCACACATAATTAATTATAATTATATATTGAACACGGGCAAATAATAAAATATAACTACGACGTTTCGATCGACTTATTTTGCGATCGTTCTCAAGTATGAGCACCCACTTC
This sequence comes from Euborellia annulipes, assembly GCA_023213315.1. Taxonomy (NCBI): domain Eukaryota; kingdom Metazoa; phylum Arthropoda; class Insecta; order Dermaptera; family Anisolabididae; genus Euborellia; species Euborellia annulipes. The sequence continues at coordinate 9,887 of JAKCPI010024433.1, forward strand.
GATTATAGGTTAACTGTTAACCTCATACTTGAGAACGATCGCAGAATAAGTCGATCGAAAAGTCGTAGTTATATTGTAATCGTGTTCAATATATAAATATAATTAATTATGTGTGATTTAAATAAAATTCAAACTTTAATCATTTTTTTTCTTATTTAATATAAACAAAATTTTTTACCGATTCCATGATTTTTTTTAATTTTTGGGTACAAGGGTCGGTTCAGATCTGGAATGTCTTTTATAAACATAATTATTTTTTTTTTCAAGAATACGATATCTTTGATTATACACAAACAACCATCTAAAATATAATATTAAAACGATTTTTGTTTTGCCAAGAATAACATAATTAATGATTCATAAAGAGAAATCATTGAGGTTATCCTCTGCTTGATATACGTATCTCTATATATTTATATTCGGTATATATATATATGTTTATTTGCATCAAGCAGAGGACAACCTCATTGATTTCTCTTTATGAATCAACAATTCTGCTACTCTCGGCAAAATAAAATCTTTTCAATATAAGATTTTAGATAGTTGATTGTGTAATATTAAGGTGACCAATCGTCCTCCTTTAGGGAGGACAGTCCTTCTTTTGTAAGCTCTGTCCTCCCCCGAAAAGTGTCCTCCTACATGTCCTCCTTTTCGATATTTGAAGACTAATCTGTAAATCTCCGTATTCGATCGAGATTATATAGATATTATAGATAAATTCAATATGAAGACATTCCTTGTTCAGATATTTCCAATATATTGTTAAGAGATGATACATTGACAAAAAATATTCATTCAATGGAAAAGTACTCATTTAAATAAAAATTAATAGGCATGTCAACATAATTACAATATAAAATGCTACAAATGTTTTTACTATGCATTTATCATATTATAGTGTATTATTGTTGCAATGAATAAAATGTTTCTTTTCTTTACGATATTTTTTTTCTTCAATTAATTTGTGTCCTCCTTTTCATTGTAAAAATATATTAGTATATATATATATATGTTAACATTAAATGAAAGCGAAAGTTAAAACTTTTATCCGGTCACTGCCCTATTTTGGTGCAATTGGGACCAGACTCGTTTTGATAGTGAACCAAGAGTTGAAAAAAAGATACAGGACCCAGCCGGGTATGATCCGACATCTTCCGCGTTAAGCCCGCAGATGCCTTCTCCATTTAGGCGATGGATCCCCTGACTAGATCCTATAATCAAATTTTATATATATTCAACTCTCTAGTTCAGTCGCGTTTTCTTCTATTTTCCTAATAGTATGGTTCTTATAAATTTACTACAATTCCCATCTGTCTGATTCTTTGGGGAATCGAAACAGATGAATTTTGTTCAGATATTCAATAATAAATTTTATTTAGAATGTTTATATGTTAACATTAAATGAAAGCGAAAGTTAAAACTTTTATCCGGTCACTGCCCTATTTTGGTGCAATTGGGACCAGACTCGTTTTGATAGTGAACCAAGAGTTGAAAAAAGTTACTGGACCCCAAAGAATCAGACAGATGGGAATTGTAGTAAATTTATAAGAACCATACTATTAGGAAAATAGAAGAAAACGCGATTGAACTAGAGAGTTGAATATATATAAAATTTGATTATAGGATCTAGTCAGGGGATCCATCGCCTAAATGGAGAAGGCATCTGCGGGCTTAACGCGGAAGATGTCGGATCATACCCGGCTGGGTCCTGTATCTTTTTTTAAACTTTGTTTTCCCTTAAAAAAAGGGGGTGGCCCCACCCCCCCCAAAATAGGGCAGTGACCGGATAAAAGTTTTAACTTTCGCTTTCATTTAATGTTAACATATAAACATTCTAAATAAAATATATATATATATCAGTGGCGGTTGGTGACTTTTCAACCAGGGGATGCTGTCCAAAAAAGTACCCTTCATTTTTTGAAATTTTATTTTAATTTTCGTCTTTTTTTTTGCAAATTTCATCGAATACGGCATCATTTTCGTTATTTTTCAAATTTAACATTAGATTTTTAAAAATATATTTTGGGACCTTCGCCCCAAACGGATACTGCTTTGTGTGAGTGAGGGTAGGAGTCAGAAATTAAATCTTGTGACTTAAACTCCACAGTCCCTGAGATGGAAATCGACCATCTTCCACAATGAATCAGCCTGTCCTATAAGAAAATCTTAAATTTCTCCTAATTCTATTGCTATAAGCAAGCTATGACTTGTCTATAGCACTCTTAGTTATTTCCGATCTTATATATTGAGAGTTCTTAGAAATGGATTAGTCCAGAAGATTCTCGAATCATCTTTATTTATTCCTTTTGTATTACTATTTTAATAGTTCCTCAGCGAGAACAATTTTTATTCGACTAAAACTCGTCTGGACTTGTCTTTGACATGCTTGAACTGGAAGATATACCAGGCAGGGACTTCAAACCTTCTATCGGCACCCTTTTCGGAAAAATCATTCATTTTAATTGCCCCTTGAAACTATGCAACAATTTTATTTCATTTCGAGAACCAATATACTTTTCAAAACAAAAAATGTTTTTTATAGAAATATTTGTCGATTATTAGTATATTTATGAAAATACTCTAAATGTTTGAAATTTTAGGGATGCGCCGCATCCACAGCATCCATGGACCGCACGCCACTGATATATATAAATACAAATATGGCCGTTTGTAGCTTATGAGCTGAACTTTGGCAAACATTTAGATATGAATAAAATGAATATTTATACTGAGATGCTTTTTAGCTCAAATCATTCGATGACGACAAATTTGCGGAAAGTGTACCCGAATCTTTAAAAAGTTTTCATTTATCGTCTTTTTTTTGTGTTTTTTGTTTTTTTAATTTGATTTATCTCATATGACCAAAGTTTTTCCGTGTATTTTTAACTGATTGTTTTTTGTAAATACCTACAAATAAATTGTTCTCTTCAAAAGGTAATTTTTCAAGCCTTTTAATTGATGTGACAGTTTTTATCTGAATGTTTTATTTAGGTCAAAATAAATATACATTTTTTAACTGCTTTAGATCACATATATTTATGACATCATTATTACAATAATTAAAATCAAGTTTTAGATAATTTTAGTGGAATAAATTAAGAATTAAGAGTTTTGATTGAATCTTAATTTATTCCACATTTCGGTAGTAATAATCATAATTTTATAATTAAAGTTTTGAGCATCTTTTTTTTGAAAATAGTTGGTAGTTTTTTCAAAAAATCAGCTCGGGTTCAGATTAACCAAGATGTATTTTAAAAGAGAAAGAATTCAATCAATCTTTTTCGGACAAATTCTAAGATTTTAGTAGAAATATTATTAAATTGCGATATCAGAGGGGATTCATCCCCCCAGGAGTCGAACCTGAGAACTAACACGCTATCCGGGCAGTCAGCTCACACCCTCGAGACAAAAACCTCTCTCTGAATCGCAATATATATGACGAGCTAGATCCGGCGTGCCTTCGGCACGCCCTCTACAGCTCGGCCCTCCGGGCAGGTGGCCCTGGCGGGCGGCGTCTCGGCATGTGATTATTAGGTCTGTAATATATATTTGTAATATTTTGCCCCCTCTTTCGCCCCCACGCACTCATTTTGGCTATTGATTTTTACAGCATACATTTTATATAGTCTTAAAAACTAACATTACAAAATTTGATCTATATCGGAGAGAGTATTAATTTTTTGCCCCCACTCACATTTTGGGAGGTTGAAATTATTTTTTAGATATTTGCAAATAAATAACTCTCAGTTTTCTAAAGAGTAAATGTACAAAAAAGCTAAAAATTTCTATATTTTGCCCCCCCCCCCCCTTCGCCCCCATACAGTCAATTTTGATAGTTGATTTTTACAGGAATAGTTTCTTAAAGTAATAAAGAATAACTCTACAAAATTTGATCAAGATAGGAGAGAGTTTTAATTTTTGCCCCCACTCACATTTTGGATAGTTGGGAGTCGAATTTCAAAAAATCCTGAAATTACTTTTTAGATATTTGTATTTAGAATTTTATTAAGTAAAAATCAAGTAGATATCTTATCGTTCTTAATTGAAAATGCATAATTAGTGTAAACACATTGCAAAGATATTTTGCCCCTTTTGACCCCTTTAGGGGTCGAATTTCAAAAAATCCTGAAATTAGTTTTTAGATATTTTAATTTAGTATTTTTATAAGTAAAAAGCAAGTAGATATTTTATCGTCCTTAAGAGATATCGCATAATCAGTGAAAACACACTTTGCCCCCTTTGACCCCCTTAGGGGTCGAATTTCGAAAAATCCTTTCTTAGTGAGCCCCTATGTCATAGATGTAATATCCTCTCCAAATTTCATGTTTCTATGTCCAGTGGTTCTGGCTGTTTTGATGATGAGTGAGTGAGTGAGTGAGTGAGTGAGTGAGTGAGTGTATCGGGCAAAGAATTTTATATATATAGATCGGGCAAAGAATTTTATATATATATATATAGATATATAAGCACAGACATTTTTACTCCATTCTTTCTATTATGGAAATTAAAAAATTTAGCTTAAAATTAAAAAAAAAAAAAAGTTTTTCATACAAGTCCTCTTATTTAAATTTATAATTAAAGTTTTGAGCATCTTTTTTTGAAAATAGTTGGTAGTTTTTTCAAAAAATCAGCTCGGGTTCAGATTAACCAAGATGTATTTTAAAAAGAGAAAGAATTCAATCAATCTTTTCGGACAAATTCTAAGATTTTACAAAGAGAAAGGAACACCAAGTTTTCAGTATCCATATGATATTGACTCCATGAAAAACATTTATAATTGAAGAAAGACTGATGATGAAGACCAAGTCTTCGAAACTATAGTCTCAAACAAATAAATAATATATATATACAGATATATCATCTTGATATATATGTGTATATGTTTATTTGCATCAAGCAGAAGACAATCTCTTTGTTTCTCTTTTTGTGAATCAACAACTCTGCTACTCTCGGCAAAACAAAAACTTTTCAACTAATTTCATCTAAGATTTTAGTAGAAATATTATTAAATTGCGATATCAGAGGGGATTCATCCCCCCAGGAGTCGAACCTGAGAACTAACATGCTATCCGGGCAGTCAGCTCACACCCTCGAGACAAAAACCTCTCTGGGGATGAATCCCCTCTGATATCGCAATTTAATAATATTTCTACTAAAATCTTAGAATTTGTCCGAAAAAATTGATTGAATTCTTTCTCTTTTAAAATAATCATAATGTTGAAAAAATTTTTAAGAAAAGAAAGGATGCTTCTTTAAATAAAAATCAACCTATTTTAACAAGGTTTCGGCACGATTGCTGCTGATAAAGGTGAAACGTTAAAAAAGTTGAAAAGTTAAATGAGTGGATAGAATTATTATGATCAAGTTAAAAAAAATATGGAGGCAAGAGAACACTGTGGAAGAATCTGAAGAATACGGCTTCGATGATAAGACACGGGGGATAAAGGAGATAAGGGATATTCTAGAGGGCGAACTGGAAACAAATAAACTGCAACGGATCGTTGCTAAACTTTATCCAATGAACTATCGTAGTCTAGGGTAAAGTACTTTAAAATATAATTTTACAAAAAATTTTATATGACCATTTTTGTGGTCCTCAAGGTACTCAATTACAATATTAAATTTCATCAAAATTGGTTAAGTCATTTTCAAGATATTTAGAAAAAACTAAAAAAGTACCGAAATAAAGTACTAATGTTTGTGGGCCGATATGTACCAAAAACTAATCAGCGCTTCATTTTGTTAAAATAATGTTAGGTTTTCATTTTCATTTCAATTGGTGCAACGGTGTGGAAAAAATCGTGGACGAAAAAAACGATAACATACATCCATCCATCCGCACGCACTTCCAAAAAAAATGGCACTTTTTGGCCTCTCGACGAGACCCCAGGTAATTTTTGTCAAAATCGTCACGTGCTAAAATTCAATCTAATTGAATACTACAATTTGTGACCTTAATTGAGTCCATGGGTTCCGTAGTCTTTACCTGAGGACCCTTTGAAGTCGCGCTTGCCGCCAGACCGATTACAATACTTTACCCATGCTTCGCATTGGATAAAGTAAAAAGGAATACACAAGCCATATGCAAAATATTTATTTATAGGAATGGAAAGGATAAAAGGTTTGCCAAAATAACAGTCACTCAGTGCTGGAAACGAGAGCGTTCTTCAGTTTCTTTTTGCTCAGGATGCACCTTATTAATTCAAACTTTTCTACCAAATCTCAACTTATTGGTTTTAGGGCTTTTGCCGTTTAAAAACTCCAAATAGATTTAGATTTATTCTGGATTTTCTGAATTTCAAAAAAGAAAGCTAGAGAGCCTAAAATATAGTTAATTCTAGATTAAATTGAAAGTTTCTTTTTGCCGAGAGTAGCAGAATTTTTATAAATTAAAGGAGACAATAAAAGAGTGTGTCTTCTTGCTGGAAAAATAAATTTTTAATTTATTTATAACGAGACTATAGTTTCGAGGGCTTTGCCCCTTCATCAGTCTATTACAATTGATTCACAGGAATTGATGTATGAAACTTTCATACATCAATTCCTGTGAATCAATTGTAATAGACTGATGAAGAGGGCAAAGCCCTCGAAACTATAGTCTCGTTATAAATAAATAAAAAATTTTAATTCAAGCAGAAGACATACCTTTTATTGTCTCCTTCAGGGGTAATGAAACCAAAGATTATGATATAATTTATAATATAGTTTGTAGTTATTTTGTCAACCTCCTAAAAAGTAGCGATGTAAATTAGGATTAAAATCTTCCAACTATGAAATCATCTGACAATCGCTTTTACACCCTGAAGATCCCTGGATGAAAATGTCTTACAAATTGTTCCCGATATGCTGAATTCGTGTTTAGTTTTCTTTAGACTTCTACTATGGTATAATCATAGTTAATAATAATTGTTAATAGTCGGGCAGGGCCCCATTAGCTATCTTCGAATTTTCAATCATTGTTTTTACTTTATCCAATGCAAAGCATGGGTAAAGTATTGTAATCGCTCTCGGGGCAAGCGTGGCTTCAAAGGGTCCTCAGGTAAAAACTACGGAACCCATGGACTCAATTAAAGTCACAAATTGTAGTATTCAATTAGGTTGAATTTTAGCACGTGACGGTTTTGCCAAAAATTACAAGGGGTCTCGTCGAGAGGCCAAAAAGTGCGATTTTTTCATTTAGTGCGTGCGGATGGATGGATGTATGTATGTTATCGTTTTTTTGGCCCACGATTTTTTCCACACCGTTGCACCGATTGAAATGAAATTAAAAACCTAGCATTCTTTTAACAAAATGAAGCGCTGATTAGTTTTTGGTACATATCGGTCCACAAACATTAGTACTTTATTTCAGTACTTTTTTAGTTTTTTCTAAATATCTTGAAAATGACTTAACCAATTTTGATGAAATTTAATATCCTAATTAAGTACCTTGGGGACCACAAAAAAGGTTAAATAAAGTTTTTAGTAAAATTATATTTTAAAGTACTTTACTCTAGAACATATTAATATTTCAAATGAATTTGGATAAAGTTTAGCAACGATCCGTTGCAGTTTATTTACATATTATATCTGTATTACAGGAAATGCTAATAATTATTACACTTTAAATTTATCGTTATTAGATGAGGCAATTATTTTTTAAGAATCAAAGTAAAAATAAAAATGGAATAGCTTTCCAGATGTCAAAATGAAATGTTTGATATTATAGTTAATTTCTTTGAAACATGACAAACCTGCATTAATATTTTTTTTTTTCTTAAAAATTAATATTTAAACATAATAACGCGAAATGGAAAAAATTCCATATCTGTTTATAGACTCTTTAAACTTTTTGATTGTAAAACGATTCATTTTGACTGAGAAGTCATTGTTACTGGTGTTTTGATACAACAAAAAATTCAAGCTTTCGCAAAATCAAGAAGCTAAAGAACTGTACCAGGAGAACAAACACTATTTGGAGATATTTTTTTCTTAAGTAGGCAATAAACTATCTCAGTCGGACGCTGGCCTGTGGTCCGTCAATACGTGCGCGCGCGCTGGTCTGTCCACCACATAGAAGCAGAATGATGGCGGACTCCTTTGAGGTTACGGCGACCAAGGTCTGGAACTCACTGCCACTCAACGTAAGGAAGATTGGGCGTCCTGAAGCATTCGAGGAAGAACTTCGCAAGCACCTAGCTTAATATTTTATTTCTATTTTCTGTTTTTGTATCCTATATGTTGGCATTATTATTTTTTTTACTCTCCTTCTATATATATTGTATTTTTAATATTTATGTTTCATTTAATTATTATGTACCATATGTTTTACTTTTTGAATTTTTCTTGCTTTTATATTTGTTTTTCCGTTTTTGTTTTGTATTATATTAATATTTATGTAATTGAATTGGCCGAAAATTGTACATTAAAGGGGCTAGATGGCCCTACAGATACAATGTTTTTAATAAATAAATAAATAAATAAATAAAATAAAAAGACCTGATATTTCGACATATTATCTACTACGGAACTAATGCTTACACAAGACAAGGCAGACTAT
>JAKCPI010024434.1:0-62047 GCA_023213315.1 Euborellia annulipes
TTTACTTTGGACCTGAATGACAAAAATTTGAAAAAAAAAAATAGTCAAACAAAGAGACGCCGAAAGATTTACAAAATTTTATAAAATTCTTCAAAGAAAGTATGAAAGAAATTATTCAATAGGATATAAGTAAGACCAGTAGAAGAATTTCGATGGCTGAGTGGTAATTATTAGGATTAGGAAGATGTATGGCAGCCAGCAAGTGATAAGCAAGTGATAAAGAAACTCTATTTGATTATCGTCGACGTTTCGGGATCACGTCGATCCCATCTTCAGGACGATAAACTGTTGTTGTTGTTGTCTTAGATAGATGTAATTTTGGTTCATACAAAATAAATAATTAAATTTGCATATACCATTAGATGTACTGTATATGAGAATTGCCGTAGGTGCATGGGCTGTATTTTTATTTTGTGGCAAATGGACCCGAAACGACAGCACTGGCCAAGATTGAAAGACTTCAAGTCTTTCATCCTTGGCCAGTGCTGTCGTTTCGGGCCCATTTGCCACAAAATAAAAATACAGCCCGCACCTACGGCAATTCTCAATACAGTACATCTAATGGTATATGCAAATTTAATTATTTATTTTGTATGAACCAAAATTACATCTATCTAAGCAACAACAACAGTTTATCGTCCTGAAGATGGGATCGACGTGATCCCGAAACGTCGACGATAACCAAATAGAGTTTCTTTATCACTTGCTGGCTGCCATACATCTTCCTAATCATAATAAGTAAGACCGCAGAAAGTCTTGGAGGCCTGCTGAGCGGTATATTAGTACCCCACTCCTAAAAAACAAGTTCACATTTTATTTTCGAAAAGGGTAACAATGTTTTATGGGCCAATTTAGATTTAAACCCCAATGGCCCGCTCAGAGGAACAAATTAAAAAAAAAGTTTTTTCTAAGAGAATTTATTCGCTCTTGCGCCCTTCCCCACCCGTGTCCGCGATCCAGAATATAAGAACCATTTTTTTTACCTTGTATTTGTCAACCACTGAAGATGGATGAAAGTCCTGAATTTTGTATAAGATGGCACTATATTCTATTGCGGATTGATTTCTCCTCTCCCCATCAGCTTCCAGTTTTGAACGCAACTTTTACTTTTTATATATACTCTAATGTTTATATAATTATAATAAAATTACCATTTTAAATGAATACATTTTTGTCCAGGAAAAAAAAAAAATTCAAATTTTTAATATATCTCTTTTTATATATTCCCATAAAAAATCTCATTTATTTTTTATTGGTAGATTAAATTCCGGTGGCTCACGTGCATTCGATCAGTGAAATAATTTTATGTGCTTTCGGTAGTCCTGTCATACAAAGTAACACTGGTAATAACTTCGCTTTCAAATGACATGCTTTGGCTCTGAAAAGTTTTCCAGGCTAGTATTTTTCTTTATATTGAGAGCAACTGAAGCAATCAGCTAACTACGTGACTCGTAGTCGAATAGTAAATGCATGTGTTTGTGTGTGTATGTATACGAAGCTGAGCTGGCAAGTGTGAGTGGGTTAGGAACCAACCAACAGTTGTTCCAATGGAAAGTTCAAGGAGAGGATTTCAATCCTTCTGATAGTGTATCTGTATGAGTGAATATATATCTACGTATATGTGTCTTTGTCGAAGTGTATTAAACATTAAACTAAAACTCTCGTGGGGCAGAAGATAGAAAAACAGAAAGAGAGATAAAAAAAAGAAATATCGGAAAAGACACAATTCGTAAACTTTTAAAAAATAAAGTCAACAAATACAAAACATTTCAATTTACTAGAGCGTTTTTTTTTTAATTTTATATGTAAATACCGGTACTTAACCTTTACTAGAAGAAATAGTCTTAATTCGTGTAACTGAGTGGTTTCCAAACCCCCCCCCCCCTCACCAATTTTATAAAATAATACTAAAACTGTTTGATGCTAAAAATAAAAATTTAAATAAAAATAATTTTTTTATTTATTCTTTTTATAGCAATCATTTGGAAAATCGTGTGTAATATTTGTGCCTCACAGTTTGGAAAACGCTGGTGTAACTCATTCCATTATCTAGGTACAGTCGGCACCACAAGTGCCTGATGTACTCGAGAGTAGAGGCTTGAGCTTAGTCAATCAATTCAATATTTTTAAAATAAATAATCTTTTTTTAATGCAACTGGAGGTGGATAAAAACTATTTTTAAGACAACACTTCCGACGGCTAAGCATTTTGGTTGCCTAAGTTTATGGCGCGAATATACTCACAAGATGTGAGCTCCTGTGGAAATTTTTTTTTTTTTTTTTTTATTTTAATATTATAAAAATTGTTTCAAGTTAAATTTATTTATATAAATACTTAATATGTATTTGACACCTAACGTGTCATCTTGAAGTGATTACATACTGAACAAATTACCGGTACATTTTTACATTTTTTGAAAAAATGTACTTTTTCAGTTTTTTATATTTTCTCAAAATTCATTTCAACGATTTTGTTTAAAATTCATAAATCAATTATTTTTAGATGTTGTTTAAAATGTATATTCTCATTTTGCCATTGTAATCTTTTGAAGCACACTTTACTTTTGTACTTCATAGGAAAGATTGGAGAAATGATTGCCAATATTCCCATGTTTATAAATTTTACATCTTGAATTTTAATATATAGGCGAAAACTAAATATATATCGACACAAAAAAATCTGGTGTGATAAGCACAGAACACAACTTTCGATTACCGAAGGTAAGAGAAAGTTGTGTACTGTGCGACCATTCAAACCAGATTTTACATATTAAAATATTATAATGTTACAACTAGTCCCTACGGCTACCAATCTAAATTTAATTTTTTTATAATATTTTAAAATAATTTATCAGGAGGGCCTTAGTCAGAAAGGAGAATATGAGAATGCGAACTCCTCCCACCCTCCTCCACTCGCGGATAAAAATTTATAGAGTCAAAATCACAGTACTAAAATTTTAAACGGTCTTAGTGATTATAAAAAGTATTTCATAATTTTTAAAATTTAATCATTTGGATAGGGTGCGGGAAATTGATTGCTCGGATCGTACAAATCCCCTCCTCTTCTCCTCCTTCTTTTTCCGATAAAATTTTTCTATTATTTTTACGTTATTTTTTTTACCTTGTTCATATCATCGTCCCAATTAACTTATTCCATTCTTCATTTATTTGCTTCCCAAAAATAATTTTTATACAATATTCCCCATTCCTTAAAAAAAACAAAATTTTGCATTTAGAAAAAACATAGTTATATATACTATTTTAAAGCTTTTTAAATTAAAAAAAAAAAAATAACTGTATATAAATTTAAAAATAACGGAGTTAAGCCCTTCAGCATCTAATCAGGCATGACCAGGCATAAACACGCCAACTATATATACATACATATACAATACTACATATATAATAAGCACTTGGTCCAGAGATCCAGCTGTTCCATCCAAGTCCAGTTCCCTATTCTCTGATCCCTATTCCCTTTGCACAGATGAACTGGGAGAACGTGCACTTGCCTAACCTCTGCAGATCTAGATCTGGTTACCAACATTTAGAAGACACATCAAGTGCTCTCTGATGGATTAATTTCAGATTAGAATCGTGATTTTCAATAACAGATCAAATGTCGAATATTAGAGAAAGAATTAAAAGGACGTCAGTCAAAAGTTTAGCCTTTTAGAAGTTATGAAATCAAAAATGAAAAGTTTTAGATTGGCTTCAACCCAAATATAAACTTGGTAATCGAGTATAGAAATAGAATATTGATTGACTAAAACAAAATGGATTTATTTGGATGATTTGTTTTTAATAAAATATGAAACAACGTTTCGATCGATACTCTGGACTTTTTCAGTGCTTTTATGTTATTGGAATAATATTGGAGGTAAATAATTAAACAAATCTTTGTTTACAAGATTATTTTATGAAGTAAGTAGGGAAATATATCAAACTAAAATGATTTTATACATCTTTATTTATATTTTTGACTCTAGTGGACCTAGAATTGAACATTTAGGCTTTTAAGTAAATTTTAAGCCCCGGGTTCGGACCCAGGCAGTCCGTGTTTTATTTAAGCCATTTGGATACCAAATGGCTTAAATAGAATGTCAGGGCCCCCAATGGGGTATCGTTTAAAGTCTTAAATGGCCTAAGTTGCCGAAAAGACTGTGGGAATGTGTATGTGAATGAGAAAAAAGGTGAGTGTTTAAAAAAAAAGTAAATTTTAAAATGGGAAAATTTCATATACATACCTCTAAGTTTATTTGGTGATAGATACTCTCTCTTGAGTCATTAGAGTCAAACTTGACATGTTGTTGTTACTGTGTTGGGTAACTTTCATGGGAATAATACTGAGGTGGGTTCTCGTTTCCTTCCTCAGGAAAAGGCATCTCAAATTTATTGCCATGAGGTGGATTTGAACTCGAGTTGTCTTAAACTCAGGATTATATGCTTACTTACCTGCTTTATCCCCTCGCCTCCTAGATACAATGGCGGCCAATTCTAAATATATATGTCTACGTTACACTATGGGACATTTATACGTTATTTATTTTTTTTTTTTAAGATGAATTAAAATTTTTACCAGCCTACTACAGTATTTTTTTTTTAAACATTCACACTTTTTTTCTCATTCACTCACACTCACACAGTCTTTTCAGCAACTTAGGCCATATAAGAATGCAATAACCGTTATATATGATAATATCTATTGGGGGTCCAGACATTTCTATTTAAGCCATTTGGTATCCAAATGCTTAAATAAAATCATCGGACTGCTGGGGTCCGGACGTTGGGTATAGAAGGTAGGCACCTACCAACAACACAAGCCGGGCAAACTACTACAGTATTATTAGCATGCTAAAATCGTTCGATCGTTGTTCTTTTTGGAAAATGATTGTTGTTTTTGAAAAATCTTCCATATTGATTGCATTTGATCTGTGCTTAATCAGGTCAGCCGAGAGCCTTAAACTTAGACTGTCTATTAAAACGCCAAATAAAATTATAAATTTTAAATACGAATATAGTATGCGCTTTAGATGTATAAAGATTTTTAAGAAATTTTTTCGATGCAGTATATTAACTTATTTAGGGACAAATTTTAATGACAATCATTTTAATTTTTTTTTTTTTTCATTTGAAATTTAAGGTTGAAGCTACGGTGTACGTGCCCCTTCAGAGGGTTCCCAGGATTTATTTCCCCTTACCCCCCTCTGTCAGCGACCCTAGGGATCTTGTTTTTTAATTGTAAATTACTCTGATTTATTTGCTGTTTTATACCAAACGTTTCTGTCACTCTTTCTGTGACCTTTTTTATGTACACTTCCAATTCAAATCATAACTCCTTTCTTTCTTATCCTTTTGAATGTGATAATATTATATCTACTAGGTATAGATCCTCGAGTCTCTCAGATAAGTGACTTGTTATAGCCTAATAAAAAATAAAACACATCTTATACCTAGAATATTTTGCCATCTTTATTGGTTTCAACAAAAAAAAATTTTTAATTAATAGAAAAAAATGACATTTTTCATTTTCATAAAATTTATTATAATTATTATGAAGAAAAGTGTTGAAGATGGTACTTATTTATGGATTGTGTGTCGTTTGTGTTTTCATGTTTATGCCCTCCCATTTCTTGTCTCCTGACTCATGACAAAAGTTCTTTTAAAGAAAAGGAACAAGATAAAAAAAGATTCATCTCGCATTTGGAAGAGAGAGAGAGAGAAGCTTGCTGCTCGTAAAAGCGGCCTTGATCCACGATCGTGTCATGCCTAGTGACGTCACAAGTAACACGTGGCTTTCTGACGTAGCAACAAAAAAATACCCAAAACAAAATAAAAAAATAACATCATAATTAACCAAAGAAATAAAATAAATTGAGAAATTTGCATAAGATATTTATATAGTATATAAATTAATTCCAAGATAGAAGACTTATATTAGATAATTTATTTACATAAGATAATATTTTTTAAACTTATGGAAAAAAACATATTTCATAAATTATCCTCCGGAAAAAATATAAATAAATTAAAAAATTTTAATCCCAAATTTTTAATAAATTAAAATTCTTTGCAGAATTTCGTCGAAGCAAATTCCTCCACGATTTTTCCCTGTCATGAACCATCTTAATTCCAAATTCATGGCTCACAACTTCCCTGTTATCATAGTTAACAGGGTCTCTAGTTACCACTATATTTGTCTATGATAAGGGCGCATCAGATTGTGCCCAAGCTCTCAAAAAAATTTTATCATTTAAATATAATTTTGAAGCCTGACCATATTTAGGTTTTACCTCCCAGCACACCCCTGACCATCTTTTACTTTTGGTGATTATTATTATATTTTCTACTGTCCCTAATTATTAAAATTTTAAATAAAACGGAACTACGAAAAGACCTTATTTTACTTTTCAATAAAATTCTTTAATTATAATATTTAAGAAATATAAATTTTGTTCGTAACTTATACTGTACATATATTTAGGTGTTTATGATAGCTCACTGATCCTTCTCATGATATCCAATAATTCAGCACTCTCTAGAAAGTTTACCCCAGATAAATTTCCAAATCAATCAAAACTCTTCTTTCAACATTTCTTTTATTATCTATAAAATAACTTGATTATAATTGAAATAAAAATATAATTTTTTGTTTTATATAAGTTTATAAACAATTTACATAAATGAAATCTTAAAATATTTTTCTCATTCTACTCATGAAATCTTAATTTTACCTATTGAAAAGTTTATATTTTAATCTATCAGTTTGAGTTTTTGTTTTCTATTAAAAGTTTATTAATGAATAAAATTTTCTTCTATCTAAACAACGATATTGGTTTAGACGAAAAGATAATATTTATTTCCAGAATACATCGTTTTTAAAGGCAAAATAATCATTTCTATGTTATATAATACTTTTTAAAATTTTTCCCAAGTTAATAAATCACACACAACTGTTTTAATGATCTTCAAATGATATTTCGGTAACAGAGCCTTGGCTGAAAAATTTTTTTTGGAGAACTTTGAACAATTTCACCCTCGATCTCAAATGGGTAAATTTTAAAGAATATAGAATATTTTTTATAACAGCGCTTAGCACTATATTGTTTCATATTTAAGGGGGGGGAGGGATGGTTAATCCTCCTGACTACGGTCTGATAAGTAATATATTTTATTCTCTAATAGACACTCGTCATTTAAAAAAAATATACTTTACATGTGCACGGATCTTTGTTCATCAAAAATTATGACAACTTTGTCCCTAAAATATATAAAAACCCTCAGGACAGAAGATGGACAACACTTCACAGCTGTTCTACAACTACTAAAAGTGATATGTTCATACTTCTAGAGTGCTAATCACATTGGAGAAGAACGTTAATTTTAATATACACTTATTTTTTTAGCTAGGTGTTATAGTTTCGAGATTAGGTTCCGTCAAATGTAAGAACGTATTGTCTCCTAATATCGGATAGTGTCGGGTCCCTAATATCAGATATCCATAGACAACGAGGACAGCGCAGACGAGGAGTGTATTTACTGTCTTCAACCATCCAACATCAATATTAGTTAATTTCTCGAACGAATTTACTATTAGCAATTTAAACGAAACCTTTTGGGATTTCACCTAAACGAACGGACAGGAAATTAAAGATTTAAACAATTAAATCTGACTTTGGTGGATAGATTAAAGGAAAATCCGCGGTTTGATTGTGAAAAGCCTCTCTGGGTCATTGATTGTGGCAGGTCAGGAATTTGGGCGGCCATCGATCCGACAAACGTCGGCCAAAATAGAGCCAGGAGCCAAGCCAGCCACTCAATCATTAAACTTGATTTAAACCCCTTCATCATCAACGTCATCATCATCATCATCATCGCAATAGCAACAGGAGAGATGCATCCAAGCCGTGAATATGCATCACCAATCGGATATTATGTCATATCCTTTGGGAGCCTTGTGGTCTACAATTAAATTCTCTAATAAGAATTCAAAGGTCGCATTCTTTCCAATTATATTAACATTGGCAAAAAAATTATGATTATTCATCATTAAATGCATTCATTACACAATAGGTAACAATTTGGATAATGGGTTTAAGTATTTATTTTTTTTTTATTCCGAGGCAATTAGTGTGGATGCCACCAAGATTTTTGCGAATCATTATTTTGCCTTCTCTTCAGGGCAAGGCTGGAAATTTTTTCTGGAAGATCAACTTTAATAAAGGATCGGACTAAGCCGAGCGCACAACTTTGCCCACCCATTATTCAAAGAAATAACACGCAGCCCACGGGGCTTGGAGTAGTTGGTACGCGCCTACCTTCTATACCGAACGTCGCGGGTTCGGACCCCAGGCAGTCCGATGATTTTATTTAAGGCATTTGGATACCAAATGACTTAAATAAAAATGCCTGGACCCTCAATTGATATATTAAACATACTGAGTATCGTTAAAAGTCTTAAATGGCCTCAGTTGCCGAAAAGACTGTGAATGTGAGTGTGAATGAGAAAAAAGTGTGAATGCTTAAAAAAAAAAACAAAAAAAAAACACGCGTTTATGTTTCAATATTATATATCATTTTACTCGGGAGAAAGTCTAGTTCCTGAATATATAAAAAAATTATTGGTTATGTAAGAAAAAAATATTGCCCCCCCCTCTAGAGCGCCCCCTAATGGTCCGATGTTTACCTATCCTCTAATATGGAAGCATCAACTTTCCATTCATTGTAAGAAAATAATTATTTGCCTTTATTATTTTTTTTTTCTTTCTTCATTTAGTTGATATTTTAATTTGAAATTTTTAAATAAATTTGGTTAGATGAGATGAAACTCATCGTTCATGTCTAAAAAGCTTCAGATGATATCATTTAGAAACAAATTTTTGGACTATCACAAATACGTTACTATTATATTATATTATATAAGAAAGAGTTTAAGATTTATTATATCAAAAGCTCCTAAACTTATATTTAAATATGTCATGCAAGGGGTCGTTTGAATATTGAGTTGAATATTTTCATCCCATAAATGGGAATCTTGAAATATGATGGATATACGTATTTAAACCGGCAATAACAAATCAAAAAAACATTTCATCTGTCAAAATTATAGAAAAGTGACGTCGAGACGTGATATGGAAGTAATAAAAAAAAAAAAACAGGTAGCATATATGATTTAAATTGATTTATCATAGAATAGAAAAAGATGCAAAAATGTGGGGAAAATAAAAATGATAATTCATTTATAGAATAAATCATGGCCGGTGAATTTTATCTATCAAAGGTTTGGAAATGCCGGCTCTAAAGCAATTTGAGAGCAGAGATGGGCAGTAACGAAAATACATGTATTTGAAATACGTATTTTCGTTACATTCTGTATTTTGTATTTTGTATCAAGAGACATTTGTCGAAAGTATCTTGTATCTTGTATCGAAAATACATTTTAAACTTCAAAAAGTATTTTGAAAATACATGAAAATACAAAATACTTTTTAAAATATTTGGTTAAAATTCATTTATGAGTCTGGTCGCCATTGACAGCTGGATAACTAGTTTAATGGCTGTAGATATACAATTAGAAGAAAAGGACAGGAGCCTTCTCAGGGAAAAGCAGCTTGGTGAAATAAAAATCTTTATATTCTGTCGCCAACATTTCGAGAGGTAGTCGCTCTCATCTTCAGGGCACGTAGAATTGTCAAAAATAAGCACAGGTGGTGGTGGCGCTGCATATTATTACCATGTTTAAACATGTTTTTATTATTTTGTGTCGTCATACAAATGTGCAAATATACAAAACTATTCAACCAAACGAATATGCGACCGAAACTGCATTGAAATAGCAAATGATCATATTCGTTTGGTTGAATCGAATAGTTTTGTATATTTGCACATTTGTATGATGACACAAAATAATAGAAACATGTTTAAACATGGTAATAATATGCAGCGCCACCACCACCTGTGCTTATTTTTGACAATTCTACGTGCCCTGAAGATGAGAGGGACTATTTCTTGAAACGTTGGCAACAGAATATAAAGATTTTTATTTCACCTAGCTGCTTTTCCCTAAGAAGGCTCCTGTCTTTTTCTTCTAATTAATTCATATGTATTTAATATTTATGTAGATTTATACTATGTTTTGTATTAATAATAAAGTTTATTTTTAATTTCTATACTTTCTTTCATTTACATAAAAAATTATAAAAAAATGTATTTTGTATCTGAAAAAAGTATTTTCAAAATACTATTTTGTATTTTGTATCAAGATACATTTTACTTTCTCTTCTCTATATATGTAATATATATGAGAGAGAAAGTATTGGTTTCTGTCAAAAATTCGATGTGAGATTTGATGGATATACCGTTTTGAGGTCCCCGAATCAAAAAGTGGTTTTCGCGACGGTCTGTGGGGGTGTGGTCTGTCTGTCTGCTGTCTGTCGTGGTCTGGAAAAATATCTAGACGGAAAGAGTAGGAGGTTGAAATTTATATTTAAGTTAGGCCCCATGGGACGTGACACGAGCTTTTGAACAAAATCGGCCAAAGAGTACAGCCTTTACTGATGCTTTTCAGTTTTTTCGATTTTCTCAAAATTTGCTCCAACGATTTTTTTTTAAATTCAAAAATCAATTATTTTTTAGATTCTCTAAAAATGTATATTCTCATTTTGTGATTGAAATCTTCTGAAGACCACTTTACTCCTGTCTACATAGAAAAGATAGGAGAAATGGTTGCCATGGAAACAAAATATAAATATTTTCCCATACTTATAAATTTTACATCTTGAATTCAATCGTACCCTATGGTCGGAAACTAAATACATGTCGAAAAAATCTGGGGACAAGACAGAACACAATTTTCGATTACGAAGGTAAGAGAAAGTTGTGTGCTGTGCGCCACACACCAGATTTTTAAAAGTATTTTGTAACAGAAATACACATTTTGAAAGTATTTTGTATTTTCTATCAAGATACATTTTTAAAAGTATTTTGCCCAACTCTGTTTGAGAGTTAGTGGCCAAAGGAAATGATGCGCAGTGTAAATATAGCAAAATTAAACTCCCTAGTACTAATAAATTTTACCTTCCTAACTTTAAGTTTTGCAAATTTGACAATCAGATTCAAAACAGCCAATTCCGATTCAATGGAGCTAAGAGACTGGGAAAGTAATTAAAACCAATGAAGTACGTGGCTGTTGGTTTACAAACAAGGAAGGAAGCGGGATCAGCCAAAAAAATTAAAGCAGTCGATTTTTGACATTTAACGAGACGTTTCGGGAAAACTTTATTTTCTCATCATCAGTCTTTTCTACATCAGAAATACATAATATAAAAAATCTGGCGTGACTGGTCGCACCAGATTTTTTGTGTCGACATGTATTTAGTTTCCGACAGTACGGTATATTCGATTTTTTTTTTTTTTTAACATTCACTCTTTTTTCTCATTCACACTCACACTCGCACACACATTCACACAGTCTTTTCGGCAACTTAGGCCATTTAAGACTTTGACGATAACCGTTGTAATATATATTATCTATTGTGAATTCAGGCATTTCTATTTAAGCCAATTCGATTTTCAAGGTGTAAAATTTATAAGTATGGCAAAATATTTTTATTTTGTTACCATGGCAACCATTTCTCCTATCTTTTCTATGGAGTACAAGAGTAAAGTGGTCTTCAGAAGATTTCAATGACAAAATGAGAATATACATTTTATAGAGAATCTAAAAAATAATTGATTTTTAAATTTAAAAAAAAAATCGTTTGAGCAAATTTAGAGAAAATCGAAAAAAAACTGAAAAAGTGCATCAGTAAAGTACTAGTACTCTTTGTTCGATTTTGTTCAATAGCTTCCTGTCACGCCCCATGGGGGTGCCTAGCTTAAATATAAAATCTTAACCTCCTAGCTCTTTTCGTTCTTGAGATATTTTATTCACAGACACACACACAGACAGACAGACCATGTCTTGAAAACCACTTTTTTGGATTCAGGGGACCTCAAAACGTGTATATCCATCAAAATCTCGACATCGAATTTTTGACATGAATCCAATACTTTCTCTCTCTATATATTAACATATATATAGAGGTAAGAGAAAGTAAAAATTGATAGATTGAAAATTTTTTTTAACAATATGAATATGTCCCTGAGTTGTTATGATATTTTTTTTTCTAATTTTTACCCGCATTTGATTCATGGAATTGAGTCTGTTATGATTCGACGTAGTTAAATCATTTCATATAATTCCTCCCTTCATCTAAAAATACCTCATGTTATACCCGCTGGTAATGATTTCCGCCTGTGGGTAGGCAATCCATTGCACTTGGACTGGTCGAGATGTGTGATTAACGGCTTAGGGCTCTCTCTCTCTCTCTCTCTCTCTCTCTGGGTTTGGGTACGGGTTTGGGTTTGGGTCGTGCAAGACCATTAGCCTCCCAACTCCCAAGCCTGTTTTCAGGTATATACCTACACTTGTTTATGGACACGAACTTAGGCTAGGTCACAAAGACGCAATAGAGAGCGACGAAGGCCATTGACCAGGTCGCCCTCACCACAGATTGATCAGCCAACCCTCCAATTTACTACATATCAACCCAACCCTCGAATTTTAATAAACATATTTTTTGTTCAGGTTGTTTTTTTTTTTTATTAGACATGGGCTTTTTCTTTTGGAGGATAATTATCTAAAGTTTATTAAATTGTCGATAAAAACTAAATAATATGATTTGAATCGTTTATTTCAGAAATGTATAAAACTTTTGGTAAATAAGTAGATTAATCCTAAATTATATTAATACTAGTATTATAATAATATTAGTTACCACCTCGAAATATATGTTGCCTGTAATTAATTGATTCCGTAACAAATTTCCATAAAAATGTCTGTTGACGAGTTTCTGACATAAACAATTCAATTCTTCTATTCCAAAGAATACACGTTGGCATGCTTGCAAACTAACTCATTAACAAATTTTATAATTAGCACTATATTCATGACTTTTTTTTTCTTGATCTCTCATGTCTTTCGACTTGGTCCAGCTCTAGAATAATTTACACTTACCCTTTATTAAAATCATATATACGTAGGTCTATTTGTATAATTTGATGAGAATATTGATTCTCACAAAATTCGCTCAGGGGCCCACATCTTGTGGGTACGTGGATGGCGACCACGAGCTGCCCGAGCTGGGACAGGCAGTCGTTTAGTTCTTTGTATGTCTGTCTCTTCCTTCCTCTTTTCAACGGGCGTCAGACCGTGCGACGGGCCGGCCTGTCCTATTTCTTCCTGTCGCAAAAACGCATGATAGGGTTGGAGGGAAAGAGTGAGATCCGCCGACCCCGCATCGCGGAGCGAGGACAGAAGAAGATTGATTCTCACAAAATAAACAAACTTTTCAAAAATAATTTAATTTTTTACTTAAATTCTTTAAATGTATTTCTATTTGTGTTTAATAGGAACAGACCGAATATTCGGTTTCGGCCAAAAATCCTGGTTTCGGCCAAAAAGTAGCCGAAACTTTCGAAACATGAGTCTGAAAAGATTTCGCATGCAAAAAAAAAAAGTCAAATGATTTGCAAAAGACTAAAAAAATTTAGTCTCCCTAAAAAAAGGTAAAATGATTTTCACGGGAGAGAAAAAAATTTTCCGCTGGGCAGAAAAAATTAAAAAAAAAAAAAAATACAAGTTTCGGTTTCGGTTACGGTTTCGGCCGAAACTAAGATTGAGGCCGAATATTCGGTTTCGGTTGAAAATCTTGTTTCGGTCGGACCCTTCTTAACGCTTTTGCCGCCCGTGCAAAAAAAAATTTGGCGCCCCCTTCTCCTTATCTAATCTACTCTCAATCATTGTTTTATTTGAAGGCACAAAATGTACTCAATAACAAGTTTGTTCGTTTAAATATAGGAAAATAAATAAAATGTATTGTAAATGTACTTATAAATTGGGCAACTGATTATTACTGGCCGTTTTATTAAAAATTAAACTGTAAAACAAATAAAAGTATTATTGTTGTAGTATGTATATTATTTGGTTTATTCGATTTTATCATTACGAATATTGACAGTAATTTTTTTTATAATATCCTTTATTTTCTCCTCCGTGCCGCCCCCTGATTTTGCCGCCCCGTGCACGTTCCGTCTCCCGCACGAAACGACCCTGGGGATGAATTCTTATTTTCTTAAGAAATGATGGGTTTACTCTTTTATTCACTCATCTAGTGTGGTACACACCAAACAAACTCTTTCTTTACTTGACCTCATTTTTCTAAACAAAGCTTTTTCACAATATTTATTTTATTAAATCAATTTTGTTTTTCAAAAATATTATGAAATTTTTTTTATCATAAAAGAAAGAAGATTCTTTTTCACTATATTGCAGAAAAATTAATTGAAATTTCTTAGAAATGCCGATAAGATAACATGTTACTTTTTTTTTCAAATCGATGCAAGTCGCGCAAAATGATATCAAAGAGGATGAAATTTCCACGCCCAGACTGGAAGTTTATGATTTTATTTATTTATTTATTTTTTTATTTTTTATTTTTTATAAAATTGTTGAAAATAAATATTCTATTGTAAGAATGACAAATCAATGCCTATGAAGAGATTGTCAGCTTTATCTGACCTATTTTACTTTCTCTTACCTACCAGGTCATTCAATAAGTCCGTAGGATAAGTAAGAAAAAAACAAAATTTTGACAAAACTCGATTTTATTATTCAACATAGTTGCCTTCGAGGGTGACACAACGAGTATTGCGATTTTTCAACTTTTCGATACCACTTTCATAGATTTATCTTTCTCGTCAAAATAGGCATCAGTTTTAGCGATACTCCATCATTGGACTTAAATTTCTTCTCAGCTCTTGAGATCTGAAAACAAGAAAAGTCCCTGGGGGCTAAATCTGGAGAACATGGTGGGTGAGTAAGCAATTCGAAGCCGAATTTCAAAATCACTTTTTTCCATTTTTTTTTTTTTCAATAACAAAAGTTGCTTCACATAAAATTCTATAACTCACGAATCAATTGTTAGATTGCTGTCAAATTTATACATGTATCGTTTGAAGGTTAGTACTAAATAAAAATTCTAGTAACGCCATCTATATGTCATCCTATGGACTTATTGAATGACCTGTTATATATGTTTTTTATTTAACACCACACTTTTTTCCCACTCACACTCACACACACATTCACACAGTCTTTTCGTCAACATAGGCCATATAAGACTTTAAACGATACCCGTTATTAATGAATATATCTTTTGGGGATCCAGGCATTTCTATTTAAGCCATTTGATATTTAAATTGTTTCCTGGTCGTTTTCAAACAAGTATACAATTTTTAGTGCTATTTCGTTTTAAAATAAAATTTTCACTATTCTATATTAATTAAAGTTATGGCCAAGATCATTATTCCTTTACCCAAGATTGTTCTTCTAGAGATGGAGGTTAATATATCTCTTTTATGTTAAGAATTAAATAAATTTTATTGTCCACTTATGATTGATCTAATGTAATCAGGTTGCAGAACACAATCCTTTCTTTTACTAGCTTGTTTGTGTTTTAACGCCTTGTTTAACTTGAATGAGATTAATCGGCTTCCGTTTTTTTTTTCTGCCAGTCTTAGTTTTTATAATTTATCCATTAATTATTAATTAATAATTAAAGAGATGATGCTACAAAAAAATCTAGAAATAATTTGTCTTAAAATATTTAGACATTTATCATTTGGAAGACGGAGTAGAACGCCATATATTTAATAGTTGTTTTCTCCTAGGAACGTCATAGTATTAAATTACAAAAAATATCTTGGATTTCATTTGACATTTTTTCGTTTCCCTTCATTTCTTTTTAAAATCTTTTTTAAAATGGAAACTATAAATTGGCATCAGAGCAAGCGAGGAGAAAAGGGTTCTTGTTTTTTTTTTTTTTTTTTTTTTTTGAGTTCTTCCAATTTGGGGTGATATGCGTTGTTGTTAATGTCCCAGTCTCTGGACCATCAACCAGAGATAGATCCCTATCTTCAGTGGCAAGTGGTTAATCTCAGGCCATGATTAGAACCGGCCCTTCCAAACCGCAAACAACGGCCTCTTTAAAAAACGGAGAAACAACAACCATCACTTAGCTGCTCGATCACAGAGACACACACTCAGGCAACCTAATCGGGACATAAATTTCCTTTTAAACCTCAATTCCATTTATTTTTGATTTATACAACCAAATACGTTACGTCGATAGCCTCTTGAGTTAAATATTAATAATTATCATCGGATTCAAATGGGTTATGTGAAGTGGATTTTAAATAGTTAATAGTAATATGAGAGTTCACTTAAAATCAATATTTAGAAATAGCTTTTTTTTTTTTACTTTTTAATATTTTATTGGTTTTTTTTTTCTTATCTTTACTGAATATTTTACTCGAAGAGAAGTTTTTTGATTCAAAATCTTGTTGTCTCAAACTAGACTTTTTATTTCGAGATTTTTCTTTAAAAAAAAGGCCAAATGAAAATTGTTTTTATCCTAAATTTATTTATTTGAATTTTGAATGGGGGGTTAAAAAAAAAAAAAAAAACACTTTCCCCCCCCCCCCCCCAAAATCCCATTTGAATTTTTGTTTTCATATACCGTAGCTATTATTTATATATACTACAAATGGGGAGGCTCAAAGAATTTTTGAAAATCCAAAATTTTTCTTTGGGAAAACATTGGTGAGCCAGAGTGCAATATGTTTATGAGTGAATTTATTTGCCCGGAAAAAGTGAGGGTCCACCAAAGCCGAGCTGCGCTGCTAATACTCTTACTAATAGGCCTACTGGTAGTCTCTATAGAATTGTAATTTGTGTTCATTGAATTTAATGAGGTAGACGCAAAAACTTCAACAATTATCAGCCAAATTTGTTTTTTATTATTAGTCATACCAGGCTGAAGTTTCGGCTTCGTGTCTAGTCCATTATCAGAGTCGGTTGGCGAGAATAATTGAAAATTAATTCTGCTAAGTCTTTTTTTAAATCTGCCTCTACTAAATTTCGAGCCACAATCACATAAAGCACAATTGATTTAAATAGAATAATTTTAACAAATACTGAATCATAAGATTTAAACTTTCGACCGTTGGTTCTCGTTGAAACATTTTGTAAATTAAAATTAAATATACAAATTAAACACTAGGTTATTTGTTTCAAAGGTTTTATTAATTAAAAAATTAACACTGGATACGTATTTCGACAATTCCTTGTCATCATCAGAATTTAGAATGTAATCACTTCTGATGATGACAAGAAATTGTCGAAATACGTATCAAGTGTTATTTTTTTAATTAATAAAACCTTTGAAACAAATAACCTAGTGTTTAATTTGTATATTTAATTTTAATACTGAATCAAATTTAAGAACCACATTCGAATCAATAGAGCTAATTAAAAAAAAATTTCTTTAATAAAAACTAAAACTCATTTTCGCAAATCAAATAGAATTTTTCTATTATTTGTTTTTCATAAAAGTACTCCGATTTTTTTAGCATTTTATACAAAAAAAAAAAAAAAAACTTAAATTTAAATACTTCTATAAATAATATTTAAGATTAAAGAGTATATAAATAGAAGTGAGGTGTATCAATAAGAATTAATAAAAAACTAAAATTACCAGTTAATGTTTCATGTACAAGTCACGCTATACTTCAACTTGAAAAGAATTATTAAAAAGTCATGTTGAGTTTTGGATCTCTAGGATAAAGTTTATAATAATAATTATTGCATTTATTAAGTATGCATTTAATCTGCCCGACAATAATAACTGGTGTTGCGTATTCAGAAATATGTCTTTGAAAAAACTGAAATTTTTCTAGAATTTCTTGGGCTGCATTTCGGGTAGCCACCAGATAGACCTACCACATGTTCTTCGTTTTGATATTTTTTTTTTACAAAATATTAAAGCTTTTATACTCCAAATGATTATGATTTTCTCGTTAAAATATCAAAATATTTATTTAAAATTCCTTTGGAAAAAGTTTTATTGTTAATCCGCTTAAAATATGCAAATAACTAGTGTTCATTAGTCATTGGTGTTGGCAGGGGCGTATATAGAAATTTTTTTTCGGGGGGGGGGGCCGAACTGAAAATTTTTCTGCGGAAAATTTTTTTTTTAAGAAACTATTTTTTTTTTCACACGAAATTTTTTGAGGAACATTTTTTCCTTTGCTGAACCAAAGTTTTCCATCCTGCGGAAAAATTTGTTGCGCTGATGTCTGTATATCCCTATATATGTATGTGTTTGGGAAATTTCGGGGGGGGGGGGCCCTCGCCCCCCCCCCCTTATATACGCCCCTGGGTGTTGGAGACTACAGACACTCTGTAATCTAGAGAGTAATACTAGGTTGGGTTCCCGTTTCCTTCCCCAAGAGAATGCATCATTTCCCCTTTTATACTTAAGCCTATCTGGTCTTTTGATTTACTAGTCTGTTTTATAGGCTTCCGTTGCCAAAAATAATAACATAATTTCTCAATGAAATCAAATAATAATAAATTATTCAAATTCAACCAATGAGAATGAAATAAATTTTTAAATTATTGATATCAAAATCGATAAAATGTTAACCAATGATTATATATTATTTTAAATTTAAATATTTATTGATAACCAGAATTAATGCTGAACATAACCAATCATAAAATTTATTTAAAAAAAATTCCACCTTGATTCCTTTTTTGACCTTTTCTACATCCATTTTCCCCCAACAAAACATCAATTTATATGAGGCCAGCTAACAAACAACCTGATAGCCTTAACGCGCATACATTTCGTTTTTTAACGGCCCCCGGAGGGGCTTCGTCTTGATTGAATCGGGCTACTGAAAGATTTTTTTTTTATTTCGGACATAGGGCACCCTAAACACCTGCACCTGGCCCCATTCAACCAACATAGGGGGCATATTGTAGGTGGAAGGGGAATTTCGACACCTGCACCAGCCAACCCCTGACGGAGGTATGGGTGAGTGAACCGAAACGTATAGCTACCCCCCGGGGTTCGCTTCCCTTCCCCGAGATACATTACTCAACTCTCAAATTATACCTATGAAAGGAGAGAGATAGAAAAAAAAACAAACACAAAAAATTATAGAGCTTAAATTTATGAATAGTGAGTGGTCCATGCTCACGGTAGCTGGGACAAGTTATCTCTTTCAACTACTGGGATGCTAGCAGCCAACTGTCAAATATAAATATCCGCTTTAGAATTTAGTTTGTTCGGAGTTGATTTTTAATAACAGGGGTCGCCATTAAGGCGGATAAATAAAATAACATATTATTAAAACCCTTTCTTTTTTTTTTTTTCTTAATTTACTATTTCAAAATGGTCATATAAAAATTTTTAACAATAAAAAATTAAAATTTATGTGCACTAATATTGTCAGCTTGTCATCAATTTTTTTTTTATATTGAATAATAGAAAATTTTTATTTCGAATAGTAAAAACTATCCGATGGTAACTTTTATCTAGGAAAAATAATCGAATTTTATTTTTCATTCTTGTCAGATTCAGAAAATATAAACAAAATTTTTTTTCTCTTAAAATTTTTTTGACTTTTCTAAATTATAAATTATAATTACTTCTAATTGTGGATTTCAAACATTGTACTATGTAATGTATTACAGTCAATATATAGTTTGATATAAAGATATTTGCGAGTGTTTGATTGGCTCCCTGGATTCGAACCAGGGCTTCTCGTTTTAGCGATTAGCCGAGGGGATAAAGGAGTTGAGCTTTATAATCCTGAGCTGAAAACAACTCGAGTTCAAATCCACATCATGGCAAAATATTATCTGTGAGATACCTGAGGAAGGAAACGAAAGCCCACCTCAGTATTATTTCCTTGAAAATTACCTCTCAGAATAACCATAACTTGTCAAGTCTGACACTAATGACAAGTGAGTGATGAAGATATTTGCGAGTGTTTGATCGGCTCCCTGGGCTTGAACCAGAACTTCCCGTTTTCGCGGAAACTTCTTGGGCCTCGATATGCTCATTCAAACACAAATATATATATCTTTATATAAGCGAGATGAATAGCTGAATCAATATGTAGCAGCTATGATTATTTCTTTATTGTATTTAAACCTACAGCGACGTTTCGGTTGACTATGCGACCATCTTCATGGCTAAGGTTCAGTCAATAGTCGACAATGCGACCATCTTCATGACTATTGACTGAACCTTAGCCATGAAGATGATCGCATAGTCGACCGAAAAGTAGAAGTAGGTTTAAATACAATAAAGAAATAATCATAGCTGCGTAGCCTTTTATTTATCGTGTTAAATATCTTTAGTAGTTCAGGACGAAATTGTTTTTTTGGGTGGCCTATCTTCCAGAATGATATGGTAAATAGGCCCTAAGAACTTTTTCTAATAATACAAGTGTAAATATCGTCCTTATTGTTTTAATTATTGTTGTTTTTTTAGTGTTAAGTGTTGAATTGCTATATTGCTATAAAGACTATTGTCAAGTGATGAGTTGATTAATTTTTTTTTTTTTTGCCGTAAGATGGATTTGAGACGAGGTACTTTTTGGATCAGGCCAAGCCTGACTATTATTATTGGAACAATGCCTTTTCTAATTTCGATCTCTTTACATTTTAATATTTATTTATTTATTTTAATAACATTTGCCTAATTGAGATATTCTTTAGGTAAATAATTCCTTTCTTGTTACTCTTTAGACAAGCAGGAATCAAATTTAGAATAGACAAATTGTCAAAAAGCGCTTGGGCTGTTTCTCATTAAGACTTTGATCTTTTCTCGAGGGTGTAAGTGTTATGCGGGGCCAGGAGGGGGAATGTCAGTCTGTCAGGTGTCCAAAAAGGCCGTAAATCAGAATGTCAACCGCTTTAGAAAAATAATCCAACATGTGCTTAGTCGTTATTGCTTAGTCGCGTCAACGCATCGCGACCCTAAAATGAACTAAAATGTAGAAAAAAATAAATAATAATAATAAAAAAAAGGATTGAGTCATTCACTCATCGACAATCCAAAACATATCTCATTAACAGAATCTTAACGTATCAATCAGCATTGAAGAAAAAAAATAACAAGTCATTTTCAACAAGTTAAAAGTCCCTTTTTATCCCCAAAAAAAAGTTATTTACTTTTTTTTCTAAAGAGAAGTTAATAGAAATAAGTTTGTCAAACTAATAACAAGTCTGTCTATATTTAAAATCTTTTATTTCGAATTTGTCTTTTGCTAAATGAAAAATCTGGTGTCATTAACGCACAGCACACAACTTTCTCTTACCTTCCGGAATCTAAAGTTGTGTACTGTGCTGTTGCACTAGATTTTTTTTGTGTTAAGATATGTACATGTATTAATATTTAGTTTCCAATAGCACCTTAGTTCCAAGCTTGACCACTTGCGTTTCATAAGGAAATAGTCAATTGATTCAAAATTTTTCTATGTATTTCAATTGTATTTAAAATGTTGACTGCTTGAAATAAAGTATAGTTATTTTTCAAAATTTTGATATTATATTCGGATATTTTATATACAAAAGAAAATCCTAAATAAATACAAAATTGGAAAATTTTTTTTAATGTGCAAAAAGTTTTTGAATCGAAATTTACATCCAATAGCCATAAGAGTTGACATTGGCTCTAAGGCAAGGGCGGATCCAGAGGTGTTTCTCGGGGGGGGGGGGGTAATCTGGTGTGACTCGTTGCACAGCACACTATTTTTTTTTAATTTCGGTAATTTAAAAGCGCATTCTGTACTTGTTTGCCAGAATATAAATACACATCAAATTTTTAAGTATTAATTTTAAAAATTTTACATTAAAAATAAATTTTTTTGCGAAAAAAAGGTATTTTTTTCGAATCTCGGGGGGGGGGGGTAATAACCCCCCCTTTGTATCCGCCCTTGCTCTAAGGAAGGAAGAGCTGAAAAATGAATTTGAAAAATCTGAAATAGTAGGGGGTGTTCGATTATGGAAAGTAATAATCGATTATGAAAAAAAATCGATTATGAAATCATTTGATATTTTTTTTTAGTAAAACGAAATTTTTTTTAAATTTCAAATTTTTCATAAAATTTTCATTTTTTTTTTAGCTTTTTTTTAGTCTCAATCCATCTTTACAAATGCATATTACCAGAGAATAATCGAAATAATCGATCATTTTTTAAGGAAATAATCTATGAATAATCGATTATTTTGGGTAGCCCTAGTAAAGTGTACTTCAAACAATTTTAGGGTACCTAACTTAAATATAAAAGCCCTCGGGGCTTGGTGTAGGGGTTAGCGTGCTAACCTCGTATACCAAAAGTCGCGGGTTCGGACTCCAGGGAGTCCGATGATTTTATTTAAGCCATTTGGATACCAAATTTAACCTCGTAGCTCATTTCCTTCATTCCTTAAATCATCAACACACAGACACACAAACAGACCAATTTGCGCGGGAACCACTTTTTTGGACTAAAGGGACCCCAGAACGTGTATCCATCAAAATCTCGACATCGAATTTTAGTCATGATACAATATTTTCTCACTATATATTAAATAAATATATAGGTAAGAGAAAGTAAATATATAAAACTGGAAGCTTACTTTCCCGGAAGATAAAAGTCCAACTTACTTGGTGATGAAATACTCTTTTAACGCCTCGACAAGAAGAGGATACCTTTCTCTTGATAAAGTTGCCAATTTTTGTTTTTATTGAGCGGGAGATTAAAATTTTTAACATTGTCTTAAAATTAGTAAAACTTTATTGAAATCATGAATTAACTTTTTTCTCCTTTCGGAAAAGAATTATATAGTTTTAAAATCTGATATCAAAAGTTATGGATTTTTAGATTAATTGCTCTTCTAGGTGTTAAATCTCCTTAGAAATTATCTGAGCATGTGTGATCTGCTTCCGAAGAAGAAATATTCCTTAAAGTTATGATAAAAAAAAAACCTGCCTCTTTTTTCTTTCATCATTCTCACCAAAACACCACAATAAAATTTTTTATTCCATTCAAGATCAAATGAGAAAACTTTTCTTAAAAGGTTATAATTAAATGTCATTTGATTTTCACGACAAGACTATAAATTTTAGATTTATCCCTAAAAGATCTTTAGAAACAATACAAGATCGGTGATAAATTTGGACACATCGTTAAAAAGACAAAAGAAGCGCGAAATACCTGTCTGCAGGTGATGAAATTTGCTCTTGATCTTACCTATCTGGGTAATTATTGTAAGAACCCTGTTTACGATTTAAGCTTTCTTTTTTTCTTCTAAAATAATCCCATTATATCAATGTAGGATGCTACTTTATGGAAGGGATTAACATCAAAAATTGATATAGAGTATCTTCTTTTGATTGTAAATTATTATATCTGTTAAATTTTTTTTTTTTTTTAAATAATAAATAATAATGTCAAGTCTTAAAAAACTGATGGTCACTTAAGACTTTTAGAATAGATACTGCCATCAAATGAAAATCATTAAAACATTTTTAGATATTCATGACTTTCCCATGTCAAATTTACTTCTGCCAAAAAAATCAGCCATTTATTGGAACTTCTTCATTAATATTTGGCACTTTATTTCACACTCGCTTACTTAACTAAGAAATTATTATATAATGCAGCTTTCTGCACGCTTCCTCATCACATGCTCGACATCTCTACACATAAATGAATAAATAAAATTCATTATTGACTTTCTATCAAGCTTCCAACTCTTACCGAATTTCGTTACCCTGTTCTTTCTAGCTTGGATTCCTACCAAATAATACTATACAAGAATAAAATAAAAAATAATTGGTCCGTTCGTTTGCGGTATACACATTTTGTCTTGCATTCTGTTTGTTACATTTTTTGCACGCTCGGTGTACGATAGCATAACTTGCATTATGTTCGTTTGAAACTTGAACCGGGTCAGAAAATGTAAATTTTGTCTCATAATTTGACCCAATCGGTGTGTGAATTGTGCAGGGCGATCTCAGCGCCAAAGCTTTAGTAGATGACTACCTTTTACCCTGTCGCCATTTTTTTTCAATCCACTCAGATTAAAATAATATCGATAAAAAAGATAAGTAAGTTTTAAGCTTTATTTTCATTTATTTAGTAATTTTCTTTATTATAATTATTTTTATTTATTTATTGAATCCAAGACAAAACTGACAACTGAAGGTTAGGTTATTAAGAACTCATTTTGCAAGTTCATGACTTCAATTGAACAGATATCAAAATTCCCCTTTTTGTTCTTGGCAGTTTGGGTACGTTTGCATTTTTTGGCCTAGATAGCGTGCCATGGCCGCTTTGCAATTTTTACCATGGCAAGTGAAACGAACCAACCTAATTATAGACTATTATTTTTCATGACGTTTTTTTTTAAATCCTTCTGGAACCTTAAGCCATATAGACTTTAACGGAAACAACTCTTGTTTTGGTGGTACCAGGTATATTCAAGCCTAAACAGTCACTGTATAGTGGAATTAAATTTTGGCCTGTATATACGGTACCTTCATACATAACAAGCGTTATTACGAGTATTTCAATATCTACACCAGGCTTTCTCAATCTTTATTATTTTAACGTTACTAATTTATTCTAAATACCACGACAACGGGAGGGGGATTTTAGATTAAAAGAATATAGAGGAATCATGAATTTCGTTATTAAATAATAATTAACATGTTATCTGAATTATATTTATATTTTTAATCATGAACTTTGAATTAAATTTTTAAAAATCTAAAAAAAATTTGTATGCGTTATCTTGATTGATATGATCTATAGTGTTTAATAAAATAGATAAAAAAAATAAAATTTCTATAGGTGTGTCTGTGTCTTTTAAGGTGTTTTTGTTAAACCTTCTAACCCTGAAAATTTATCTTATTTTCCTCTCAATTATCTAATTTATGGATGACAAAGAATACATAAAATTGGTACAGGGTGCC
The DNA here is from genome assembly GCA_023213315.1 of Euborellia annulipes. Classification (NCBI taxonomy): domain Eukaryota; kingdom Metazoa; phylum Arthropoda; class Insecta; order Dermaptera; family Anisolabididae; genus Euborellia; species Euborellia annulipes. The sequence goes on from JAKCPI010024434.1 coordinate 24,917, forward strand.
CAACGAAATGAACCTTTCCAAAACCGCCTCGGGGTCGTCTAAGTTGAACCTGGGGTATCATTACAACCCATGATTACTGCCAGGCCTGGAGAAGCCTGATTTTTTTTTTGTTGGTTTTGGTTTGTTTTGATGAATGATGTGGCAACATTGTAACCGCACGCTCGAGAGGTGCTTGACCAGGATTCCCCCGATCCCCCACCCGACTGAACTTAACCAAGCTAGAGCCTCTCTTTTGCCTCGGGGAAGACCAGAACCCAGAGCTAACATCCACACTACCACCGCTACATCCCCCCCCTCCCCACTCCACTACCATCATCTTCTATCTCTCTCTACTGCCGAAACCGTCAAGATACAGCCCTCGAAATGCACTTGAAACAATGCACTTGCTCTGCATAATCGGATTATCATTTAATTCCGTCCACAATTATCTTATTTATTAATAGGGGCTATTTATTAACTTAAGATATTCATTACGTATAATCATAATATTAAAATTAAACCTTAGCTTGTAAATCTTTTTTTTTTCTAATTTCAAGATAACTATATTAATTTTTTTTTTCTTAAATGAAATTAATATTTTATTTTGACATTTTGAATCCGTTAAAGAATGTTTTTAAAATATATTAATTAGATTAATATTTATACACTGAAATAATTTATTTTTGTGACAAATAAATTAAGCTACCAGTATATTTTTTTTTATGATCTAAAAGTTTAGTTTTACTAGTGATTAAATGGAATAGCTTGCTTGTTTAAGAGCATCGCACTTTTCCCTTAAAATTAAAAAAAAATGTATCAGTACATTAATACCAGTGATGAACTCTTTAAAAGGAGCGAGCTACTGAGAGAGTCCTACTTTAAATTGGACCTCATTCTAAGTTTGACCTTTTTAGATCTATCTGATTAGTTAGTTACTTCTTCGAGAGCTGATCGATGACTACAGTCAGAGAGCAGCTAGTTAATTTGTTAAGCTTGTTGTTTGTAGTCCTCCTCTACTGTCACTTTTCATAAATCATATAAAATTTTTAATTAATATTACATTTCCTCTTCCAAAGTGCTCCAAGATCATCTTCTGATACTACTATAGAAACCATAGATAAATTCAAAATCGTGTTTGTTTTCATTGGAAGGTAGACAACTAAAATGACTAATTGACAAAGAAATTTTTTGCTTAATTACTTCTACAAGACTTGAATACGCAGTTAAATATCCCTAATAATTAACATGATCCTTAGTTTTGGAGAAATTATTTCACTTGTCTTCCACATTCGCAAATTTATGCGTAGTAAGTGAAATAATAAATAGAGAATTTCTAATATTTTTATTTAATTCTTATTCTATAACTAGCACAAACTTCTTGAACTCTTAATTATCTACTCTTGATTAAAGAAAAAAAAATGTTTATCGTTTCATCTTTTCAGTGAGATGTGGAAAAGACTACTGAGAAATTCTGGCGCCAGTACAATGATTTTTCCAAGAAATCCCCCCTCTGATTTAACCTCTGTTATTAGAAAGAAGGCTTAATCGTTTGCTAATTGCCTAAAGAAGTTAATCGAAGCAAAAAGAAAAAAAATGCAAAGAAATTATATTCCTACAATTAAATAAGCATATTCATGCTATTTCCATTCTATGCATTTCAAGAATTTATATTCAAAAGGTGTTATTTCGAAAAATATTTAGGAAATAACTAATAATGCAATATTCCAGCCAAAATAATAAATATAATTATTGAATTGACTCACTAACTTCAATCATTAGTGTCAGACACGTTGTAGTTACTCTGAGATGTAACTTTCATGGGAATAATACTGGGGTGGGTTCCCTTTTCCTTCCTCAGGAGGAGACATTTCACAAAGAGTTAGATAATTGATAATATTTTGCCATGAGATGGATTTGAACTCGAGTTGTTTTCAACTCAGAATTAATAAGCTTAAGTGCTTTATCCCCCCGGGTTTGGCGTAGTAGGTAGCGTCCTTCCCCCCTATCCCAAACGTCGGGGGTTCGGACCCAGAAAGTCGGAGGTTTTTTTTTAACCTTTTTGGATAACATATGGTTTAAATAAAAAACCCTCAACCCAAAAAATATTTTTTTTTTACAAATGTTTTCGTAAAATTTTTATTTGGGTTTTGTTGTGGAAAAGAGTGTATGAGGGGGGGGGGGGGGGGGGGGGGGGAGAAAAAAAAAAGAGAAAGTTTTAAAAAAAAAAAAAAAAAAAAAAAAATGCTTTATCCTCTCGGCTAATCGCCTCCTCATTCGTTAATAAGAGGAGTTTAAGCAAGGAATTAAAGTAAATTCATAGAATTGACATTATGACTAATTCAGCAAGAGGAGTGAATTTTGTGTTTACGTACATCATAGGTTTTAAAATAATTTATGTTAAAATTTAAATAATAACTAAAAGGAAAAAGAAATTAATTGAACAAGTGATGCTTTCAGTCAATAATGTTTTTAACCCAACGTTTTAATGACCTTCTTCAGGATTCTACGTCGATTATATTAATTAATTAATTGGTGGTAATTAAAAAATATTCTATAACAATAAGTATACAAATTAAATATTCACTTTAAACTTGTCAGTGTTAAGTATTTGGCCATGAAAGTCTTATTTGTAATAAATTAGTATGGTCCCGTCCTGTAAATAAATTAATTAATTAATCATTAAAAAATAGCAATTATTCGGACAATATTATAATTTTCTTGATAAAGTTGAATGAATTATTCATTCAAATTAAAAAAAAAAATCAGAATAAAATAAAAAATTCAAAATTGTGTGTCGAGGCGATAAATTTAAATTTAAATCAATTGTAAGGTCTGATGAAGCTCTCGACACGTGGCCGAAACTTTAACTTAAAAAAAAAAAAAAAAAAAAAAAAAACATTAAATATTATTATTTACTGTAACCTTTGATCAATTTATTCAGTTATAAAAAAAATTATTATCAATAATTCAGAATAATATTTCATAAACCTAATATATTTCTCAAAAATCTTTTTTTTTTTTAACACTCACACTTTTTTCTCATTCACACTCACACTCCCACACACATGTACACAGTCTTTTCGGCAAATTAGGCCATATAAGACTTTATACGATAACCTTTATTTTTATAATATATAATTTGGGGTCCCAGGCATTCTTATTCAAGCCATTCTTAAATAAAATGGGATCCGAACCCGCGACACTTGGTATAGAAGGTAGGCTCGGTAACAACTACACCAAGCCCGAGGGTCAAAAATCTTTTATAGGTGTTAAATTTTATTATAGTCAAATGTCACTAAATCTCTTACTGTGCTTTCGGCCTAAAGTAAAAAAATATAATCCTTTGCTTCTTAACATTTGACATGTATAGAATAGTGAAGAGTTTCACGAGTTTGCCGATAATTTTTTCTAAAAAACAAATATTTATGCTAATTAATCAGCAAAAATAAATCACTCTATTCATCTCTCGGCGAAATAAGATTCTTCGTTTTATAGATAAATATTTTTTAGACGTTATCTCTCTTCTTTTGAAACGTCTTTTTATTTGATTTTTTCATTATAATCTTTTACAATTTGGATTAAAACACCTTTAAAATTGACTATTTATGTTTTTCGATTCGTTTCTCTTGTTCAAATGCCTTCTGTTAGCATAAACATCCTCTTATAAGTCTCTTCCTTATCTTTTCTCAGTTTATTTATCATGCTATGAATAATAAATTAACTTTCTTTTGTTTTTCTTTTCTTTTTTTTTTATATGTATGCAGAATGCACATCCAGATCCAATGATGCGTCGATTATTTATTCCGTGAAGTGCAACTGAACACCGATTATATTCGAGTTTATTTGCATAAAGAGTGTGTTTCAAAGACCGATAATTGACATGATTTATTTATAAAATGTCACAAGTCAAAAATTAACTAAATACTTAATTCAAAGCTTAACGTTCTTAGAGGATGAAATTAATTAAAATCGTAAATCTGGATTCAATTTTAGCAAACTCCTATGGAATTACTTTATCAGGTTATCTGACACATAGTAAAATAAAAGTCATTAACGGAGAAGTTGGATTTTATCATATAGACTACATGTATATTAAAAAATAGTTCACTTAATCATCAGTATATATTTCTAGTATTTGTAAGGGAAAAGATCAAAAGCAGCCAAGCCTTCATTTATTAAAAAAAATAAAAGGGAATTGACTTCCCCGAAACTTTCTCGTATATTCTTTTGGAATTACGTCTGGGTGTGTTTGTGTGTGTGAACACGATTTCTTAAAAACCAAAGGTCCCAGATCGGTGAAATTTGGAATATACTCATGGGAGTAACTAGAGAATTCGGCTGGGGGGGGGGGGCAGCATGGGACCAGCTATCCTCCGGAAGGCCTGGAAAGCCAGATATTTTCTCAATTTTTCTTGGGGCAGGGAGTTTTCTGGGGGAGGGGGGAACGGCCCCCACCGGCACCCCCCTAGTTATGCCCATGTATATACTCCTTTCACTAAAATTGTAGATTTCTATCAACTTTTGGAGTAAATACGTCACTTGGAAGTAGTACTTTTTTTTTTTAGAAATTTTGAAATTTTCAATCTTTTTGTTATATTATGATAAATTAGTCTATTTTAAAAAGCTTTTATTCTTTGACATTTTTTCGAAAACTGAATAGTTTTTGAAATAATCAACAAAGAAAAAGAAAATTTTCGTTAAATTTGTGAAACAAATTCATTTGTTTATATTTACATGTTTTTTAATGACACCTGTATGATTTTTTTTCTCACTCACACTTACACACACACCCAACTTAGGCCATTCTCCTAAGCTACCAAACGTCGCGGGTTCGGACCCAGGCAGTCCGATGATTTTATTTAAGCCATTGTGAGTGTGAATGAGAAAAAAGTGTGAATGTTTTAATAAATATATAAAAAACTTAGGCCATTTAAGACTTTGACGATAACCGTTATATATAATAATATCTATTGGGAGTCCAGGCATTTCTATTTAAGCCATCTGGTATCCAAATGGCTTAAATAAAATCATTGGACTGCCTGGGGTCCGAACCCGCGACGTTTGGTTTAGGAGGTAGGCACGCTACCTACTACGCCAGACCCGGGGGCCCTGATGATTTTGTTTTGATTTTTTTTTTCAAATTTAACGAAAATTTTCTTGAATGCTGAATGCTTATGCTCAAAACTTTTAAATTTCTATTAAATTCTTAATCTTTATATTTTTAGTAACTCTATTCATTATACAGTACTATAATTGATATATTTTATTCTAGATAGCAATGACCCTGAGAGGCCAGAACTCGTTAAGTTTGATTTGCATTCGAGAGAGCCTAATCAAGAGAAATAATGAGTGAGTGAATTAACGTAATGATTACGTGTAGTATACTGGAAGAGTCTGTTTCTTGGTTTCGAACAAAAACGCTCAGATAATACACTTTGCGTGAGCAACGGAGTTGAGTATTTTTTCGCTGTGGTTTCTCGGGATTTGAACTCGAGTGAAGCAAATTAGTTGAGATACGCCGTTTATGGTCGAACAACACGTGGCCACCTATCTTTTTCTTTATTTATATTCTTATTCTTTATTAGTTTCTTTAGGATTCTCTTTCTCTCTCTTTTTGCCGTTCCACTAGAATAGGAAATGATTTGAAGAAGTCGACTTGGATAAAAACAACAACAACAACAACTAGTTAAATCATTTTTTTTTTTTACATGAACCTCTTTTAAATCTTGACTATGAAGAAAATTTGTTCTTAAGATAATAAAGCAAGTGTTTTGTATCCTGAAGAATAATTTCGTCTTTAAACCGTCATTTATTTTCATGTCTATTATATACTACTACTCTTGAAGTAAAAAAAAATTCGTTTGCTCGTAATCTAGCATACAGACTTGTTATGTTAGATACAAATATATATTCATTGTTTTTGTATTATAAGAGAAAAAAATTCGTCGATATTATAATCATTATATTTTTTCTATAAAAAAATAAAATTTGTATTTTATTGAATTTTTATGTCCGTAATTCTCAGTGTGTTTCTACAAAAAGTTCAGAGGGGTATATCGGCAAACTCCCCTTATCTTCTAAAAAAAATTGTCTAAATGTAATAAAATATAATAAAATAAAATATAATAGAATGTAGAAAATATCTTTAATTTATTCTTTGGACTATCGATTTCGTCCAAAGGACATCATCAGGCCAGCGTTATTGAAATATAAAATAGTATATAATTTACATGGTTTTAAGGAATTTTAATAGAGTCGAAACAAATTTTGATTAAATTAAATTAAATTAATTAAATTAAATTAAAATGACACAAAATTTGTTTCGACTCTATTAAAATTCCTAAAAACCATGTATATACTATTTTATATTTCAATAACGCTGGCCTGATGATGTCCTTTGGACGAAATCGATAGTCCAAAGAATAAATTAAAGATATTTTCTACATTCTGTTGTTTTATTATTCACTATTCATCACTTGACACAACAGACAAATGGAGTATTACATCAAACACATATAACTGAATTATTTAATTTTGAAGATTTAGGCTCACAGTTTTCACAGTTATTATCATTAATAAAAGAATTTGATTTTCGGTTTAACTGTGATTTATTTGAAAAGATTATAACGTTCCGGCCATTCTTTGGCCTTCTTCAGGTACAATTCAGATAAGATTGCAAAGGTTATTACATCTGTGACTATCCCATTTGAATTATCGAATTATTTGTATTATTGAATTCATATGAAATAGGAAATTATCGAAATTGTGGTCCCTTGACAGATTTATATTATTATTTTTCATTTTCAGTACATAAATATAAGTACCTCTTTCGCTCCCGGTCCGTAGGCCAATAGTAGAGTACTCGCTTCTTGTATTAGTGATCAGGAAATCAATTACCATCTCAAGCCACAAAAATACAGAATTGCCTATCCATCAAATAAAATAAATAGAAAGGCCTTTTTCCGCGTCTATCTTCCCCAAAATCTACAATCTTCAGACTTTCAATCTCAACTGGCATCTTCTCAGTTCCCGAAGTTGAGTTCCCCTTTTATGCTTCTTTTTTTAACTATATTCTTCCTGGCTACATGTGACCACTAATCATTATAGGTCTTCGGACCTTATGCATCCATATTAAAAAAAAAAACCTCAACGATTGGGGGGACTGTTCCTCTTCTACTTTGCCAGGCTCACCGGCAATCAGGATTGTTATAAATAGAAATAAACAAAATATTTAAAAAAATTTTGACATCGGATTTTTGATATGATAGATATTTTCGGCTGGCTTACAAGTATAATACAAAGATTCATTTTCAAAAAGTCCTGGTGGGTTAAAAAAAAAAAACTGCATTTTTTGATTTCTGCAGTCGTTTATGAATGTGATGTATGTGTATAGCCTACATAATCTACAATTGAAAAATTTTCATAATGAAAAATTTCAGCAAGTACAGTGAGGGACAATATTAAGTCCCACCCAAGCGCTTTCTACTGTTGATTATTTCATTGTTTTTATAAAATAAAATGAAAATCTTTATTGGAAATTCTCTAGGTTTGAACCATCAAAGTTTCCATTAAAAAATATGTAATATTTTTTTTTAAAACAATGAAATAATCGCAAGTAGAAAACGCATGGGTGGGACTTGATATTGTCCCTCACTGTACATGATGTAATAGGTGTCCATTTCATTTAAGAAGCTAAATATCAAGGCAATTTAAATGTTTCATAAGTATATTATAATTCTCAAATGATGATTAATTAAGACTTGATCACCTACTGGTATCATTTCCTAAATTTTTTATTAATTTTATTATTACACATCAGTCGGACCGGGGGGGGGGGGGGTAATAAAATAAAGAATAAACATTTCTTTACGAAAGCGTAGCTGTTTTGTTTCGTTTTTCAAATATTGACATGTTTTTTTTTATCGCTAGAAATCAATATATAGAATAAATAAGATACTTAAATATTTTTAATAGTTATTTGTCTGATTTTTCGTCGTCCCTACTTTTCTCGTTACGCTGTTTAACCGGGCGTGGAATCAAAATGGGAGAACATTTTTTTCAAAGATTTTTTTTTTCCTATTTTTATAGTAATATATTTATTTCTTCTATGCAATCCTAAAAAAGCAACTTATTTATTTATCTTTTAATATTTTCTTTTTGCCCTTTTTCCAACTTTATATATACATTCTCTTTTACTTTTTTTTCCCCTTCTCCTACTATATATCAATCTAATCTTCTTGTCCCAGAAGCTTGTAAAGAACCTAAACTAAAAAAAAAAAAAATTAAAAAGAAAATAAGTATAAAAAAAAAAACAAGTCGAAATAAAAAAAAAAAAAAAAAAAAAAAAAAAAACGAACCCGCAGGCATGAGTCAGAACGCGAGCGAACGCGGTACAAACGGGGAGGAAAGAAGTAGGTTCCCCCTCTCCTTCTCCATAGGGCTCAGGCTTATTAAGTGGCTACCGAGTTCACTTCAACATCCAACTTTATCTAGTTCTCAAAAGAAAAAAAAAAAGATTCAATCTAATTTAAAACTCTATTATTTATAATAAATCATATATAAAGTTAATTTTAACTTACTACTTTCATATTCATTATTTCTAACTTTAAATAAATAATTATATGACTTAATTATAGAAAAAACATAAACATAAATTATGCTTTAAAAAAGAAAATGATACCATATTTTAATATTCGTCTAAAAATTTTCTTATTCATTTCAGCTTATACTGTAGTTAAATTACACATTTGCATATTCTGAGTTTGAAAAATTAGTGATTTGCGGGGAAGGTCAGTTACCCCCTCTCAAGGTCCTATTTTTTTATATATGGTGTGGCTATAATCCGCGGGTCATAATAATTATATATTTTTTTCTGAAAATATTCATATTAATAAAATGCTATTGCGAACGGCCGACTTTCTTTGAATTCAAATGTAGTACAACTACACACACACGAAAGTTGATTTTTGTTAAATGTTTCTATGCATCATGACCAAAAAATACATAATGTTTTTTTTTTATTTTAACTATTTAGCCACACGCCATTGGCCCAAAAACGTCTACAAAATACATATTTCTCAAATTAATATAAACAATAGTTGCTGAAAAAAACTGTATGGATGTGTGTGTGTGTGAGTGTGAATGAAAAAAAAGTGTGAGAGTTAAAAAAATACTTTCTCTCTCTATATATTTCATATATAGGGTAAAAGAAAGTAAAAAAACAATACAAAATTAATACAATATAAATAAAATAAAATACAAAACGAAAGCAAAATTAATACAATAAAAAGCAAAACAAAAGCAAAATTATTCAATAAATCAATAAAAAAATACATTATAAATTAAAAAAATAAAAATAAAAATTAGCAAAAACATTTGGGGACGAATACTGCAAAAGAAATTTTTTTTTAAATTAAATTCTTATAATTCACGAACATTCATTATCAGGTGAATATAAAATTTCTATATGGGCTATTTTCGGTTGTTTCTCTCTCGCGCTTAGTAAACTTCCAAAAACTTCTATTGCTCTGGGAAAAAATGATGGTGAATTATAAGAATTTATCTTTTAAATATTCTACCTAAAAAAATAAAATGTCTAAAGGTCTCAAAGACAGGATCAAATTTTAAAATCAGAGGGGGGGGGGGGGAGGGGGCCCACTATCTTGTCCTGAAAATTTTTTGTCTATTAAAAACAACTATATAGCTTATTTTCCCGATTGTGAATTTTTTTTTTTAATGAGTTAATATAAGCAAAATAATAGTCTATGTTAATATATATACAGTATATAACCCCCTCCCACCTCTCGTCTAACGAGTGGTTGGCCCCCTCCCCTAACAAGATGTCTGGCTAGGCCCATGTACTTGAGCTTGTAAATGTATATATGGTGCAATCAGTTTCAAAAAGTTCTCATGGATTTTCTCTGTGTTTAAAAAAGATTATTAAAATTTTTAATAATAATTTTCTGTATTCTAAACATGAATATTTACGATATATTAAACATTTTTCTTATTAAAAAACTTAACATGACTGAAGATATTATTTAGAAATTTAATTGGCAGTTAATTTCCTTCAAATAAGCATTTATTCTATTTTTTATATCAACCAAGTTAGATCTAAGAACATTTTTCTGAATTTTTTATACAAAAAAACTTTTCTCTTTCATCTTTAATACTTTGTATTAATTTTGACTGTTTTGAAACCCGAAATTGCAAAACGAAAAAAAAACTGCATGTATGCAATATATATTTATAAATTTACATTTTAATTAAATTGTGTTTCTTTTTTGTCTCGGTTGCGTTTCTGTCATCTCTCTCTATCTCTCTCTTGAAGTTCATCAACGTTTTAATGATAATATACATTAAGTGTGCGATAGAGAGAGAGAGAGAGAGAAGGGGATCTCGAGCAGAGCTAATGTCTGGTCCCGGGATTCGAACTCTCGTCCCCGCAACTTGGCAACGTTTTGTTTGGGTTGCCCCCACCCACGGGTCCTCGTCTACCTGGTCCGAGGGGGGCCTGACACCTGTCTGGGGGCGGAGCCCCTCGTCTGGGCTGGGCCCTCCGCTTGCGAAACCTCATCTCTCTTCTCGTCTCCCTCCAAACTGGCTTCGCTTTTTTTTTTTTTTTTTAAGCCACATTTATTTATCTGCACTCGAGCTTTTTTTTTTTTAAGCCTCAGCTTGACAAATAAAGGTGCAGATTATATTGGTGTCCGAAGAAAATATAAGCACCGTCATTGTTTTTTATTTCCCTTCCTTCCCCCACTCTAAAACTCACGAATCTTCCTGCTACCACGAATGAATCATCATCTGTTTAAAAAAGTACACGAATCAAAATATTATTTAAAATCAAGGAAATTCCCTAATTCCATGCTTGTCACTTTAAATGCCAGTTTTTGTTTATATTTAATTTTTTTTTTTTTAGATTTTAAGAATTGTAAATCAAAAAACAAATTTGTTAATTTTGCATTTACTATCTTTATATATAAATAAATTTAATATTCTCTGTATGTATCTTGATCAGAATTAAAAAAAAAAAAAAAAAATTGTTAATAACTTGTTTCCATGATATGAGAAATCGAATTAGCATATTCGAAAAATTCATGTCTGTCTTTTTTCCTGTTCACAAATGGTTGGTTGGTGAGAAACAAAGATTTTCTAGTTGTTTACGTAGTGGCCCAGAAAATTATTTTTAATCTCTAATAGGAATAAAATATTTGGAGAAATAGGAACTAATTTAAAATCCTTTGTCGACTCAAAGATTAGAACAATTATATTGACTCTGATATGATGTCATATTTTTTATACCAATTGTTTAACACTCAGGGGCTCATATCTGATGAGTACGTGGATGGCGACCACGAGTTACCCGAGCTAAAACTGGCTATAAGCCAGTTTTACTTCCCTTAAGCATAAATCTTCAGACTATATAGACAACAAATTTACCCAGACTATAATTCTAACTATATAATTTTATTTAAATTTAAGGATTGCGGTGTGGGTTTCAAGTGAACCCTCGTGAAAACCACATAAATATAATTTTATGGCAAAATGCAAAAAAATAATTTTTAATTTTTATTAGGCCAGAGGCTGTGGAATTGAACCAAACTTTACTCTAAGGGGGGACGAGGAGATCGAGCCCTAGCCCTCCCCCCCCCCGAAAGTTTAAAAATGTATGTATATCAGGGGCGTATATAAGGGGGGGGGCGAGGGCCCCCCCCCCGAAATTTCTTGCATATACATATATAGGAATATAGAGGCAATAATGGGTCTCGCCCCCCCCCCCCCCGAAATGTTTGCGCGGCCCCGTAGCGCGAAAATGTAGGCCCTACAAAAAGGAAAGTTTTGTAAACTTTAAATGTCGTCACCTGAAAAATAAACAAAATCGACTTCGCTCATTCACTGAGATAACAGATATGCTGTGTATTATAAAAGACTTAAAAAAATTTGTTCTAAAAATTTAATTTAAATTTATTATTTTTAATCATTGCCATTTTTTCTTATTTAAATCAACTCTATATAATAATTTTCAAAGAAAAATCAAGCTCCGCTAATGAACTTGATTGGATTCAAGCCTCACCTCAGCTAGTTACTCATTAGTCCTGCCGAGTCTCGCTCGCTCTGTACGGAATGCACCTCTCCGAGATGCATTCGGGTGCATGCATGCACAAGTGTATGCAATGGCCTCACGGACCGGGAAAAGAGGAGGGGATTAAGCGTCGGCAGCTGTCTCGCTAATTATCCTAATTGATCTGCGTTAATTGCATCGCAGCCACTAACAGCACGTGACCTCTTCTTGCATTTGGCGCCAAAACAAGGAAAGAAATACCGGATCGAATTACTTTTTACGTTTGTATGTTTTTTTTACAATGGAGTAAAATTAAGCGTTTCATGAAATAAAAGAAAAAAGTTTAGCATGTGCTTTATCTGTAACGAATCGAGGAATCTTTTTTACCACAATGTTTCTTATATCATAAACATGGATATTCATATAATTTAAAATTGCAGGAATTGAATAAAACAGTAGCGCATTTTTTATTTTTGAAAAGAGTATATTTGTCTATATTTCTGTTTTAATGTAAAACACGATTAAAAGAATCTGGAGTAATACTAGTAAATGAGAAATCGCTGGTGTTAAAAATCGAAATAGATAGAAGAAACTAACCCACAGAGGAATTTTTCGATTAATTGCTGCAGAGTTTCACTCAAGATGATCATTCATTCTTAGTTAATCATTTCTAAGTTGAAATAACTTGTTTTTTTTTTTTATATAAAATAATTCTTATTTTATCATTTGGCTTGCCTACCCACACAGCACAAAATATTGCAGCAATGTTGCAGAAATATTGCGAATCAATATTGACAATATTGCAGCAACATTGATGCAATATTGCAAATCTTGGCAACATTGCTGCAATATTGTTGCAATATTCCTATGTCCGCTTTTTTGCAACATTACAGAAATATTGCTGCAATGTTGCTGTTTGAGCTGCAATATTGCATCAATGTTGCTGCAATATTGTCAATATTGAGCAAGATTCGCAATATTTCTGCAACATTGCTGCAATATTTTGTGCTATGTGGGTAACTTCAAGTAGGCAAATACGAATTCTTGTACAGTGATCGCCACAATTAAGTCCCCACCTGTGAGCTAGAGCCTTGATTATATTGTATATAATATAAGGCGTTAAAATATTTCACTATATACCATATACTCAATTCTCATTTCTAAAAATCCCACTTAACCGAGAATAGGGGTCGTCGGTTCCTCAAATTAAGAATATTCATATATTTTTATTTTAATTAAATTATAATGCTAACCACTGAAATAAAACTTCGATCTTAATATGTTCGCATATTTTCTATTTTCTATAAAATAAATAGATTATCGTACTACAATGCTTTCCAGTTCCTCATCTCCTATTTTTTTGTTTTATTATATTCCTTGACATGTATTTCCATATCATATTTCTCCTAAAAAAAAAAGATGCGCGTCTACATATTATTTAGAAGTTTAAAGCAAATATCTTGACTCTGACCCTTCCAGAAACCGTCAAGAGATTCTGCTCTAGTTTGAGATCACTTACCTTCAAATATTATTTTTTTAAGTCATTTTTTTTTTAATCATCCATTTCATAACTTTTGTTTGAAATTGAAAAGAAAGGCGTTGTAATATGATATCAAATTTTAACTTAAGAAAAAACAATTGTTGATTATGAAAATCCCTTGATATATATCTGATATAACAACTTCTTCTAATTGTCCAAATTTGAGTTGAAATTTTAGGTCTTTGTATAGATATATATAGCATCTAATTAAAATAAAAACTTTTAGCTAATTACCCCCAAGGGGGAGGGGAAAATTTTCGGATGTTAAGCTGACAGCATCTTCAACTTTAGACGGGCTATTATGGTTGTCTTGTGTTTAGAAACCTCTTTCTTGGAGAGGCTGTTTGGGCCCCGGGGTTTTTTTTTTCAGTCGTCGACTGTAAGGAGGGGAGGAGGTCTCTTTGTTCCCCAGTCTGGACCAGCTCAAGACCGGGAGCTGTTGCATTTGTGGCCTGATGGAGGGGGAAACTGGGAGGGGAAGGGACACGCGCGAGCCTTCCTAAAGAAAGGGGGGGATCCACTCTCCTCTTTCCTAGCGGTCCCAGTCAAGGTTGAACCTGAATCCAATGCAATACGACCAAAATAACGTTATCTCTCGATTAAGATTTGAGTATAGAGAAAGAGAGAGAGAGGGATTATTGGGATTTGGTTTAGTATAAGAGACAGGGAGGGGGATTTGTATGCAGGACAATGACGTGGCTTGTTGGTTCGTTGGCTCATTTCGTATTAGTTGACATAGTGGGTTGCATTCGCGAAATTGCCAGGCGCTCCCATAGATTTGATCTCGCGTACGTAAATCTTTTTTGTTTATTATCAAATGAATCTGTCAGAAGGATTAATTTAAATATTATATAATTTTTTAATTATATATATTAATTTTAGTACTGATAAACCTAATCAGGTCTGTATTTCATAAATAACGGTTTATTTAAATAAATGTCTACTGATAATTCTATATATCTCGAAAAAGTTATTTTTGCTTATTATTTTTTCTTATAGATTAGGTCTATTTGTCGATTCTTGTTTTTTTTGTTTTTATATACCAATTAGCTATCTTGTAATTTTGAATTAAGGCTCGCCATGGATAGTGATCTCCTGTTCTCAAATAAATCCATATACTCAAAAGTGTGTTTGTATATTGTGATGGCAGGGATGTGGAGGATCGCGATTCTTTTGGATTTAAATTCTATAATCCGAACCAGAATTTTCGGATCTGGATTGAAATCCTATTTTTTTGGGAGGGGTTCTTGGAACTGAATCGAAATCATTTTTACTTTCTGGATTCTTTTTGAAGGATTAGCATGGATTTTTGGGATCCTTTTCTAAGGGTTGCCAATCCTTTAAAATTTTTTTACTTTTTAATAAATACGTACTTGGCCAAATGGTGCAAACGCCCAGGGCCATTGAGAAAAAAATATAATTCCTTTTGATTCATCCAAACGGCTTAAAAAAGTCCGAATCTGATTTTCAGATCTCGGACCGAATTTGCGGATCGGAACAGCGATTCTTTTTCTAAATCGGATAGGATTAGCGGTTCGGATCGCTCGAGTTTGTAGGATGCCTGGTTCGGATTGCTAATTCTTTTGCTGCAGTCAGATAATATTAGTGGATCGGATCGCTAATCCTTTTTAAAGGATTTTGCCCATCATATACAATCAACTTAATAAAAAATTTCTACACGTTTATTTTTTATTATCGGAATGTTAATTTTCATATCTTCTTTTATCTTCAGGTATAAATATGAGACTGATTCTAGTTACTCCATTGAAAGAGAGAAATACTCTTCCTAGTACTGTAGGGCGAGCTTCCAGAAGTAAAACATCACGGATAGATAAATTTTTGATATCAAGTTTGAACATTGCTACTTTATGGGAAAAGACTAAACGACATATTCATTGTTGCTAATTATACTATTAATTAAATAATTTTCTGCTTTAATAAATCATCAAGATATTTTAACGTAAAAAGTGAATAATATCAAAACATACATGTATTATTAACTGTTCGTGATTTATCTATTAGGTTAATTTAAATAGACAATATGAAATTTCAACAAAAAAAAGTTATTCGAGCGAGAAAAAGAACGAAATATACCCAAGTTTATATAATTAGTATATAAAGTGAGTTATTTTCTGTTCAAAAAGATATTACAAATGTCCAACCATCAATCATTTTGCTTTTTTTTATATTTATATTTATTACTAGAATATTTTTATTTATTTTAAATAACATCGAAATATCTCCATTAAAAATTTATCTGTGTATGTTAAGTGATTTATGATGATATCATCAACAATATTTTATATGTGGTAAATAATAAATAATTTAAATAAAAAAAAAGTAAAATATATTTTATACATTAGTACACTTCTTTGACATAGGTAATTTATAGAATTTGAATGTTGGTAGTGAGGCTGGAGCGATTTCCATCAGGAGACCAGTATCTGAGTATCTCTTGTTCTTAGTTACTTGCCAGTTGTAACCTGTAAAGGAGACTCAACAGGGGGGCTCAAGTCTGAAGGCCTGAAGGCTCAAGGCCTGAAAACGTTGGTTGGCGAGGGCCCAAGGGGACTGAGGGGGACTCGAAGCCTGACCTGCGGGGTCACCTCACTTCGGGATACTCACACACACATACACCTATAAAGAACGTAATAGGGATCTATACAAGTTTCGATTTATCTCACGATCTTAACGATTTATCAGACAATTTGAATTATATTTCAGAATAATCACACTCTTACTGTATAGATTTTTTTTTTTTTTTAAATGTCCGTTATAAAATATAAAAAATATATGATATGTTATAATTATTATTAATTTTGCCTAAACGAAAGAAAAATGCATAAATCACTTTTTTTTTATTTATTTTGTTCTGTCAAATGGATCATCATACAGCTACATGTCCTCTTGTTTTTTTTATTCACCTTTTCTTTGTACGATAAATTATCTTATTAATTTGTCGATAATCTTGTTCTATTTAATTTATCAGCCTATTATTTTAAAAATTTTTAAATTACTCTAGGGAATCAATTCAAAGACCCTAAAATTCTTCTATTATTTAAATTTGTTTTCGGTATTTTAGGCCATATAGGCTTTTAACGAAACATGCAGGCTAGCGTTTTCCAAACTTTTTTGACCCCAGGATTTTGAAATTAAAAAAAAAAAAAAAAATTTATTTACAAAACGAAATGAATTTTTTAATAAAAATCATGTCGTTTGTTTTAAGCTTATGAAAGAGTACAAATACACTTTGCCACTATCTGATGTAAAAAAAATCTGGTGTGACTGTCGCACAGCACACAACTTTCTCTTACCATCGGTAATCGAAAGTTGTGTTCACTGCTTGTCACACCAGGTTTTTCGAGTCGACATATATTTAGTTTCCACCGATATAGATGTATTAGAATTCAAGATGTACAATTTATAAGTATGGGAAAATATTTATATTTTGTTACCATGGCAACAATTTCTTCTATCTTTCCTATGAAGTACAAGAGTAAAATGGTCTTCAGAAAATTTCAATGGCAAAATGAGAGCATACAATTTAAAGAGCAACTAAAAAAATAATTGATTTTTGAATTTTAATCAATATCGTTGCACCGAATTTTGAGAAAATCGAAAAAATTCATCAGTAAAGTACTAGTACTTTTTGGCTGATTTTAATCAAAAGCATATTTTCACGCCTCAGATGGTTGCCTAACTTAAATATAAAATTTCACCCCGATACCGGGTTGCGACTCATACTTTGGGAAACGCTGATATAGGCTATTATTAATTTATTACGTTAGACTTGAATTTATTTATACTATTTGGTTGAGGAGGGGGAGGAAGCTTATAATCCTGAGTTGAAGACAACTCAAGTTCAAATCCACCTGAACCATAACTGAGGGAGAGAGAGAGAGAGATACTATTTGGCATCAAAAATATTTAAATAAATATTCATCGGATTCCTGTGATTTGAACCCACACATTAATATTGGCATTTTCACAATCTTTAAACTCTCCGTCACGGGGTGAAGGCATTATTTTAATTATCATATATATCATATATGGAAAATATTTGAATTTCCAATTTTAAAATAAACGTAAACTCTTATACATAAAAATTTTTAATTGATGATAAAATCTTAATAACAAGCGTTGGAATTCTGAATTACAATACAATCTATAAAACAATCGTTTGTTTTTTTTAAATAATTTATTGACTTATATAAAAAATTCACATATTATTATCTTTTTAATTGATTACTCGAAATATCTATTAACGAAAAGGTACAAATTTACAACTACACCGTTGAATATATCTTAGTTTAATCAATGATTAAATCTCGTCGAATAACGAATAAAATGTTACCTTTATTAGAATAAATTAGTATCAATGACATCAGATAATGCTCCATGATGTGAATCAATGTCATCATAAAAGGGGATCTTCGTGGAAGATAAAATAATAAAAGATTTTTTCGAAGGGAATGTCCGCTATGATTTTAAAATTACTTCAAAAATAATTTTTATTTTTTTTATATTATTATTATTTTTTTTTTTAATTAGATAACCATCAAGATTTATAAATCGAGAAAACAATAAAAGTTGCATACATGATGACGGAAGAACAACATCTGTATAAGGCTTGTAATTTTATTGAAAGGATTTTCTACCTGCATAAAAAGCTATTTTTATATCATGTAACTGGATATATCTATCTTAGAGGCTTTAGAAAAATTAAATTCATTGAATAAAATTTTTAATTATTTTTTGACGAGTTTTCCCGCATTTGGAAGATAAATTTTAAAATTGAATGACATTAAAATTATAATGAGGATTCATCTGAAATATTGATTATAATCTCATCTCTATTTCTAGTTATATGTTTAAGCCAAATTCTGTCTGCATTTTCAACTCTAAATAGTGCATTTCTGAAGTTGATCTGGTAGAGTCCAATTAAAGGTAGGGTTTTCTTGTTATATCGTATGCGATATGACGTCATTTATGACCTTAGCGTCTGATTGCATGGGTTTTTGGCTGATTCCGCATGTTCTATTTTTTTTGCATGCCTTTTTTCCAAACCCATGCATCGACCAATCACAGAGTCGAATTTTTTACGTCATCCAACATGGCTGACTTTAACCAAAAAGTGAGGTTATTTTATTTTGACAGCTTATGTTTTATTGAAATATCACCTATCATTCATCTAGAAAATATATTTTAAAATCATATAATATAGGCTATATAGTATTCTGGACTGGCAAGTCCTCATTTTCTTATTAATTACAGTAAAATTTAGTGTGAAGGTGTGATTTAGGCTGTGAAAATTAAACTAGATCAATAGTTGCTCTTTTGGCAAATAGATCTTGTTTCAAATATAAATTCATTTTATAATATTGAGATCATATAAACTTTGTCTAATACTCTCCGAATTCATTAATTTGTACTAGGGACTAGCAAGTTGTGATTACTCCAAGTTTATCACCCTTCTCTTCTCAGAATAAAGCAACCTTGGATAGATTTTTGTTCAAAATAGAACTTTATCTTAGGATTGGAAGATTAACTCCTTTACTCTTCGTCGAAATATTAATTACTGTTTGAATATCAACTCGTGATTATTTATAATTTTTCCATTCTCTAAAGAATTTTATTATCTTAAATAATTTTGTCTAAAACTCCCAATCTTATCCCTTATTATTATTATTTATTTTTTTTTTTTCAATTTTCATCCGTTATAAACTCATAATATTATAATTGATATAAGAATGGTTGGTTAGAAAACAAAAACAATTTCGTTCACACACACGCACAAACACAAGAACCTGAACGAAGTAACATATAAGCCTTGGGAGGATAATTTAGTAGATAGCAGAGAAGTTAGCCTGAGGTGAGTGTGTTGATGGCTGTTGAGGGTTCAGTCTGAGGATAATTGCCGGACAGGTTCACCCACGGCGCAGGTTCATTTCAGTTGGAGTCTGTCCGTCTGTCTGTTTGTCCTTCAGCTAAGCTGCCACCTTCAGCCCATCTTCATCTCTTCTGCCACCGATTCTTTAGAAATCACTCGAAACCTAACAAATAACAATAATGATCGTCAGGTAGAAGAAAAAAAAACCCTCTATTTAAGAACTAATTAGTTAGTTGGAGGAGGCATCTGTGAAATAGCGTTTATCTGAAACCAAAACACTTCAGAAAAGAAATTATTAAACATAATTAAGGTTTTCATGGAAGAGATTTTTTTATTGCTACACTACTTTATTTAAATAATTTTCATCGTTCAAAAAAAAAAAAAAAAAAACGTTTTTCTAACCCGAGTATAAAATTCAAATTCTTGATCAATTATTAATTTATGGAAAATTTATATTTGAAGGAAATATTAGGTTATTTTAATATTTACGATTTTTTGTGTTGAAGTAAAAAGTTATCGTTTCATATTGATTGCTGCTGTCTTTTCTTATTCATCTGAATATATTTTCCGTTTGAGAGGAGATAGCCTAGCAATTATTTCAATTTCTAATTTCTCGTTTACATAGAAAAAATATTATAATTATCGATTATAAAATTTTGATGATTTTTATCATTTTTTCTGAGTGTGTTTGTGAGTGAACACGAAAACTTAAAAACGAAACGGCCTTCATTTCCTTTTTGTTGAAAAGATTTTATTCTAAAACAAATCTCAACTAAACTTTTTATTTATGACGTGAAAAATAAAATAGCACAAATTTACCATATATTTGCAAATATTTCTCCTGAGCGAACACTTGAATGCTCGTTCCCCTACTTTCTTCATGCAAAAGTTTGGGGCACCAGACGAAGGATCGCCAAATAACTATATACTGCACCAGAGGCGTAACTACATTGACTCGCCCCCCCCCCTCCTCACAAAAAATTAAAAAAAAAAAAATATTTGTTAATATAGAATTCCAAAAATTTAAATACATTTTATTATTTAAAAAAATATTTGACAAATACGGGCCCTGTACATTAAATTATGAACAAAATAGTTATCAAAGTCAGGTTTCAGCGCAATCCATATACCTATGAAAAGCTCTAACTTCTAAGGCATTTATAATAAAATTTTCTTATATTTGTACTTAACTTTGATAACTATTTTGTTTATAATTAATAATTATCCAATTTGCATGAATGAATGATTTTTGGAAAAGTAAAAATCTACAGAATATCGTAAACATTTGCATTCAAGGGATGATAAAAAAATTTTAGTGGTTTCCAAAGTTGAAAAAATTCGATTTTTCTAAGCTTTTAGCCCTATTTTGCACTACTAAATCACCTCAGATTGTACTGAAACTGGAATATTTCTATGTATTTTAACTATCGAAAAATAAAATCTACAAGTATTAAAGTATCTACAACTTAAAAAACGACGCCCTTGTTGAGCTTCGCCCCCTCCGCCCTCAAAGGCTAGTTACGCCGCTGAGCAGAGACCTATATTTTTTTGAATTCTTAAAAACTTGTTTAAAATGAATTGCTCAATAAGTAAATGAAGAATTTTAAAAATGTTTCACTGTAAGAATAATTACTTTTTATAAAAATATTCCTAAGAATATAGAAAATGAAGATCCGGGATCGAATACCAAAAGAAAGAGAAAAAAAAATTCTTTTCATTCTTTATTACAAAATTACCTTATTACCTTAAATTAATAAAAAAATAAAAGTTGAAAGTAAGAATACAGTTCATTAGAAGAAAAAAAGACCTCAAAACGTGCATTTCCATCAAAATCTTGACATCATATTTTTGAAAGGATTATTATCTCTCTCTCTATATTAACATATATATAGGCAAGAGAAAGTAAAAATGGTTGAACAAAATATCTCAAGAACCAAAAGTGCTAGGAGGTTTAAATTTATATTTAAGTTAGACACCTCCCTGGGACGTAACACGAAGTATTTGAACAAAATCGTGAGGGTCAATATTAATTTAAAAAAATGACACAAGTAGAAAACCCATGGGTGGGACTTAATATTGTCCCTCACTGTACTTTACTAATGCACTTTTTTTCGTTTTTTTTTTTTTTTTCAAAATTCGCTCCAATAATTCACATTCACACTCACATACACACAGTCTTTTCAGCAACTTAGGCCATTTTTGACGAAAAGCGTTATTTAGGAATATATCTATTGGGGGTCCAGGCATTTTATTTAAGCTATTTAGTATCCAAAAGGCTTAAATAAAGTCTACTATTATACTTCATAGGAAAGATAGAAGAAATGATAACAAATTATAAATGATTTTCCTTGTTTGTAAATTTTTCTAATTCTAATATATCGGTTGAAACTAAATACGACACAACAAATCTGGTGTGACAAGCACAGAATACACCTTTCAATTACCAAAGGTAAGAGAAAATGTACTGTGCGACCAGTCACTCCAGATTTTTTTTCTAATTAAGACACTAACTATCTAAATAGAAAACGAAATGTACACAGGTCGTTGCTTTATACTTTTATTTAGTACCACTATTACTTGTCTAGTACCTGACACTAATTCTCTCCGATGGAATTTATTTAATTCCACTTTTTTTCTAAACAAATAATTAATTCTTCTTTAAATTAATAGCCATAATATTCCAATTATTTTGATTATCTCCGGAATGTTTTACTGATTCTTTTTTTTTTTTTTATTCTACATTCAAATCAAGAGCCATTTGATAAATGAATTCATGACTAAATAGATTATTTATTATGGGATTAATTAACTCTAATTAAGCTTTGTTTATTTTAAGTTTTCTCGTTTAGCTTGATAAATAATATGTTTTAAAAGGACTTTTTTCCTATCTTTATTTTTTTATAAAGAAAAATATTTTTAATGGAATTTTTTTTATTCATATTTAATTAATTGAATTTTAACAAATGCCTTTAATTTTTTTTTAAATATGAACAAAAAAATAAAAAAATTTGGGGGGGGGAATATTTTTAAGCTTGTTTTTAATATTGGCAAAATACAGCAAGTAGTTGGTGAAAGAAATTCAAACAAATAAGAATTAATCAAAAATTTTGCTTTAACAAATTCCCCTTAAATTTTTAGAGCTAGAAAAATAAAAAAGAAATTACATATATAATATTTAAGATAATTATAAGTAGATATACATCGCGTAGGTAAGCTCGAAAAATATTCCCCTGAATTTGTTTTCATATATTTATTAATTTTAAAAAATTTAGTTTTTTGCATATTTTTTATTATTACAACCAGCCTCCTTGACGATAGACAACCCACATGGCATATTGTCAGGATATATTTTTAATTTTTTTACTTTCTCTTACCTATGTATATATGTAATATATATATAGAGAGAAAGTATTGGATTCATGTCAAAATTCGATGTCGAGATTTTGATGGATCTTCACGTTTTGAGGTCCCCTGAATCCAAAAAAGTGGTTTTCGCGACATGGTCTGTCTGTGTGTGTGTCTGTGTGTGTGTCTGTGTGTGTGTGTGTGTTCAATTTTAAGCATGAAGGAATTGAGCTAGGAGGATGAAATTTTATATTTAAGTTAAATACCTCCCGGGACCGGAAAAATAAGCTTTTAATCAAAATCGGCCAAAGAGTACTAGTACTTTACTGATGTACTTTTTCAGTTTTTTTCGATTTTCTCAAAATTCGCTCTAACGATTTTGGTTAAAATTCAAAAATCAATTATTTTTTAGATGCTCTTTCAAATGTATATTCTCGTTTTGCCCTCAAAATTGTTTGAAGCACACTTTACTCTTGTGCTTCATAGGAAAGATAGGAGAAATGGTTGCCATGGTAACAAAATATAAATATTTTCCTATGTTTATAAATTTGCCGTCTTAAATTCTAATATATTGGCGGAAACTAAATATATGTCAACACAAAAATCTGGTGTGACAAGCACAGAACACAACTTTCGATTACCGAAGGTAAGAGAAAGTTGTGTGCTGTGCGACAGTCACACCAGATTTTTTTTTCTATAAATTCTACAAACGCCATTTTTTTAAATTGATATTTTAATAAAAATAAAAAAAATCTCAAACTGAACGTTACATCTCTTTTCTAGAAAACTCATTATTTGAGGCATTAATTATATGGAAAATACGTATATAATTTTCATAATTATTTAAATAATCTTTGATTACTTTGTAA
Source organism: Euborellia annulipes (assembly GCA_023213315.1). Lineage (NCBI taxonomy): Eukaryota > Metazoa > Arthropoda > Insecta > Dermaptera > Anisolabididae > Euborellia > Euborellia annulipes. Next base: position 48,604 of record JAKCPI010024434.1, read on the forward strand.
TTATAACGGCAGACAATGCTAATGAATAATAAGTACTTTAAATCCATTGAACCATTTTTATTTTTTTTATTTATTCTTTTGAGAAGATAATTAGAGACATTCGAAGAAGAAAGAGGCTAGAAAAAAAAGAGAAACTTTTTTTTAATATAATGAAATATTATTTTCCAAGCTCAACTTTTTTAAATGCATATGAGACCATTCTTATTAATTTGGGAGCCAATATAATTTGAATTTTTGCCGCTCAAGACGGGTAAATGTATTCATGAGATTTTTATTTAATTTCATTTATCCCCCACCGCAAAAATTTGTAATTAATTTTTAAGTTAGCTTTTTATTTAAAAAATATCGCTTTGCTCTTAATTCTTAGTCTACTTCTTCTTTCTTCGCCTTAATCCCAAGGTGTGGGGTCGGCGACAAAACGTTTTGTTCAAGAGCAAAACGTTTTGCTCAATGGCAAAACATTTTGTTCAATGATGTCGAATCATCTCCAAGCATTGAAAAAACAGTTTTAGGCACGATTAGTCAAAAACGCGTTTTGTTCGAAAAAAATTCAAAAAAAATCTTTTATTAACTTAGTATTTCTAGCTACTTATTGACAACCAGTATAATAACATTATTGGTTTCAATCCATCAATTGGATCATCTTCATGACCTACAAACAAAAATACAATAAGGAATCCTTTATTATTTTTGTCAAATAAATATTTATTAGATATTTTTTAGAATTATAAATTTTTTCATATATAAATAAATATAAAGGATTCCTTATTGTATTTTTGTTTGTAGGCCCTGAAGATGATCCAATTGAGGAATTGAAACCAATCAGGTACACTGGTGTGACTAGAAAATAAAAAATAATAATAAAGATTTTTTTGAATTTCTTTATATATACCTATTTAATATATTACACTCAGCACCATCTTCGAGTAGCCGTTGACATTCTGTTATATCCTTTAATTAAACTGTTTTTAAATATGTTACGACTATTTATTTTTTTGTTATAATATGTTTTCGTGGCTTGAATCTTCAATTAAAAAATTATTCTTGATAACCCAATGAGTGTAACTCCTATTTTGAGTAAATGTTTAGGTGTGAATTTTTAAAATTTGGAATTATATATATCATGTGTTGGTCCATGAAGTAATTATGAAAAACATATAACCAAGTATTTATTATCACGAATGTGTTTATTAAAGCTTTTGTGGTTTGAAATATTAGAGTCGGAGCAAGTGCACAGTGCTTGATAACGGCTGCAGAATAAGCAGTTGAAACGTTGTACAGTATTTATATATTTTTAATAAATATTTAATACAAAAATGTGGTCTATAATTAAAAATTCTCCTAATAAAAGTATTTATTAATTTAAATAAGCGAAAGTTGTATGTACCGCCGGGATCTGTAGATTTGTACTCAACATACCCTACTACTGGACCATAGTACCGCACTCGCTTATTTAAATATGATAGATGAATAAGCGAGTGCGGTACTGTGGTCCAGTAGTAGGGCAAGTTGAGTACAAATCGACAGATCTGTCGTGCGACTCCCGGCTGTACCTACATCTTTCGCTTATTTAAATTAATAAATTCTTGGTTATATGTTTTTCAAAATTTGTTATAATAATTATTATAAAAATTAAATAGGCCTAAATAAATTCAGCCTTTTTTTTAACCATATAATTAATAAAAAAAACTTGGAAAAGATTTATTTTCCTTTTTTGATGTATTTTTTATATACAGTACTTTCTTAATGTTGGCTTTACAAACTGAACGAAATATATCAAATTTTGCTTCTGGCCCTGAACAAAAACCAGAAGGTGAACAAACGAAAAAGCTTCAAAGGAAGAAAGAGAAGGAGAGATAAAAAGAGTGAGAAAGAGGATCTCTCTGAAAGAGATAATCTTAATTAGAGATGCTATTGGAGGCTGCGTGGAGCTCCCGGTAAATTGCCTTGCTCCTTCCTTACTTACAGATCTCAATCTCAATAAATTAACAAAAAAAAAGACATAACTCGGACTTCAAGAGCACACACACACACACACAAACTGGAGAAGACATATAGCCAATCTACTGGGTGTTTCATAAAATATTCTCATAATAATTACTATAATAATTTTACTTTATTATAAGATATATACACCAAGTTTTTATCAAATTTATTATACGTTGTGAAACAGTGGAAACATGTCTTTTCATTTTATTATGATATTGTTATGATGTAATAAATTCAAAATATTTATTTTCACACTCTGGCTTGGTGTAGTTAGTAGCGCACCTGCCTTGTATGCCAAGAGTCGAGGGTTCGGATCTCAGGCAGTCCGATGATTTTATTTGGATACCAAATGGCTTAAATAAGAATGCCTGAACCCCAATATATATATATATATTCATAATAACGGTTATCGTTTAAAGTCTTATATGGCCTAATTTACCGAAAAGACTGTGTGTACCAATGTGTGTGTGTGAAAGTGAGTGTGAATGGGAAAAAAGTGGGTTAAAAAAAAAAATATTTATTTAAACTTTGCCATGGAACTACCCTTTGAATAGTTTTTAAATATTTTGATTTTTTATTCATTTACCTTTTGATGAAGAGACATTTTATTTTTTATTTTATTTTTACTTTTTTATTTTATTTTAGTGTTTTCATTTAATTATTTGAAAAAAATTATCTTTCTCTCTGAAAAACCATTTTTTTTTTTTTTTTTTTTTCAAAAATGAAATATTCTCTTGTAAAAAAGATGATTGGTTGTATGATTATGTGCTTATTTTGAAAGAATTGGACAAAGCACAAAAAACTGCATTATTGTTCTTTAATATACATTAAAGGGTTTTAATATTCCTGTAAAAAGTCGTTTCACAGAAACAGTTCACTTATATGCAGTAATATGATCAAATATTAATAGCACAGTGAATGATTGTTGCCTTTCTCCTTGCCAGCCACCCCAATCAATTGAATTTAATTGATCTTAGGAAGGGTATTGTTTTTATTTAAAACAATAGAATGAATTTAAATTCATATCCCTTGTATTTTAAGACTATCATGCCAATATCAAAGCCTAACAAAAAAGTGTAGAAAACATAAAGTAAATTTCATCTGATGGACAGACAGTTGTTGAAACTCGCTCTATTTTTATTTTTAACATACTCATATCACATGAAAACACGTCAAAAAAATAAATTTGCAATTTCTAATAAACGTTATACTCTTTTTATTTTTCCATTAGAAAAAAGTAATTTTTTATAATAAAAAAAAATTATAAAAATATACCTATTCATGGTTGAAAAAAAAAATGAAGAGAATGGATATAAATTGAAATTGAATGCAACTGGCTTTATTTTCTAACTTGTTTTTCCAACTGCGAAAGTTTGTTTTTGAAATATTTATTATGAATAGAGACCGGATTTTAAGCAAAATGCTTATTGCTCAATTTTATAAGCAACCATTAGATATTTAATTTCTATACGAATTAGGCAAAACTAAGTCCATTGAGATTGCATTTTTTATGCTTTTTTTGCTTTTTTTGAGTTTTCATGCTTTTTTTCCCTTTCGTGCTTATTTGAACTTATTTTACGAATATTTATGATTTTTTTGTTTTTTTTATTAAAAAACACACTTTTTTCCCATTTACACACGCATACACCAGAGACGTATATAAGGGGGAGGGGGGGGGCAGCCCCCCCCCCCCAAAAAAAAAAAAAAAAAAAAAAAAATTTCCAAAAACCCCGCAGGGTGAAAAAATTTGGTTTTTCAAAAAACAAAATTTTTCGCAGGGCGGGGCGGAATAAATTTAGTTTCTTTAAAAAAAAAAATTTGTATACGCCATTGGTATGAGTAAAAATTGCTTATGAGATGCTTTTTTTCAACTTTTATGCTTATTTAATAACTTTTTATTCAAGCTTTTTATGCTTTTTTAAGCACTTTTTTTCCATTTTTTTATGCTTTTTTTTCCGGTCTCTAATTATGAAGTATCCTATCCTCTTGTTCTCCCTTCCCTCTCTCTCTCTCTCTCGGTAGATATTTATATAGCGAGCTGTTGATTTTGTTGGGAACAAATCGTGGCCTCTCTGGGGCCGGTTCTGGCCGCGTAACTCGGGAGCCCCTCGGCCCCTCAAGAATACATTAATTTTACTGTCGTCTTATATACATCCCAGGCGCGTGTTCCCTCTTTATCGCCCCTTCCCCCACTCCTCTCACCGAGCATGCGTTATATTTTATTTATATCTAAAAATGACTCCAAAAAGAAAAAGAAAAACATCTTAGAAGAATATTTAATATCTCGAAATAAGCCCACTGATTTTTATTTTTTAAGTAAACTCTATTTATCTATTTGTTTTTGTTTTTTTTCCTATGCATAAAAAGACAAGGTTATCATCAAGGACAAACATTCTTAGTATAGATTAGGTTAGTTCTGAGGTCTTTGACGGAATTTGAAGTAGAAATAACTAGATAAATATTCAGGAGAAGTTTGAGAAAAATAGCTTCACGAAATTCCGATAGAAGATACGACCGGAGACTGTCTTCGTGCATGGATGCTCAATAGTTGAAAGAAAACGAGCTTTTAGTTTAAAGCTAAATCAATTTTTAAACGCCGCTATTTTGTTTGATTTTCTTTACCCTGTCTTGACATCTAGTTAATTTTTAAAACATTTTTTACATCAATTGGTAAAAATAAATATAGTCTACTGTATAATATCTTAAATAAATATTATTAATTAGATAAAAATCTGTTAGTATTTCGATTAGTTTCCTATTTCTTTTTAAATGGGGTATTAGAATTAGGTAGCTATTAGTTTTCCAATTTTATTTGTTTAAGTCCTTTTTCGGCATCTGAGGCCATTAGCCCTATTTAATTCAATTGACTGGCAGCCAATTCATTTGAAATAAATTTGCCTCGCCTTGGAGGAAAATGATCCTCGACACTCAAGCACAAGATGCTAATACTGTGTGTAAAGGATCACAACCAAATAATCTTCTAATTTTCCAGTTGTATATAAATAAAAAAAAAAAAAATATCCTGAAGACTTCTTCCTAAGATATTCCTGACTCTTCTCTCAGTTTTCAATTTTTACTTTCTCTTATCTCTATATATGTTAATATATAGAGAGAGAAAGTATTGAATTCATGTCAAAAATTCGATGTCGAGATTTTGATGGATATACACGTTTTGAGGTCCACTGAGTCCAAAAAAAGTGTTTTTCGCAACATGGTCTGTCTGTGGGTGTGTGTGTTCAATTTTAAGCATGAAGGAATTGAGCTATGAGGCTGAAATTTTATTTATAGGCCTAAGTCTTTTAATCAAAATCGGCCAAAGACTACTAGTGCTTTACTGTTGTACTTTTTCAGTTTTTTTCGATTTTCTCAAAATTCCCTCAAACGATTTTTTTTTTTTTTAATTCATAAATCAATTATTTTTTAGATGCTATTTAATATGTATATTCTCATTTTGCCATTGAAATCTTCTGAAGACCACTTTACTCTTGTATTTCATAGAAAAGATAGGAGAAATGGCTGCCATGGTTTTTTCGGCATCAAAGGCCATTCAGACCCCGTTCCTATTTATTGATTGGTAGGCAATACAATTTAAATAAATTTTTGTCGCATGGGACGGAATGCGAACCCGCGACCCTTGGTACAAATGGCCAGTATACTAGCCACTACACCAAGGCCTGGGGGGGGCATATCATCTTTTTAAAAGAATAAATATATAGTAGACGTAGGGAGATTTATGATTAGCAAGAAGAGAATAAGCAAGCTATTAAAGTCGAGCGGGTTGCTCGTTATTAGGCGCATTAAAACATCTCAACTGGACAAAGCGATTTTTTTAATCAGACAAATACAGTCCAAAAAATTGATATTTATTAAACTCTATTCCAATGAACACTTTGTCCATGTTTTACAATAATAAAGACAAAACTCCATTGATGTCAAGATCAAACTTAGTTTATGCGATTACTTGTAGTGATTTTGGAAAAAAATATGTGGGCCAGACATGCCAGTACATATCGAAGAGGATTTACCAACACAATTACAATATAAGAAGGAATGATGACCGGGTGGCATTGGCATCGCATTCTATTCAAACAACCCATATTTTTGACTTGGCACAGCCTAAAATATTAATTTACGAAGAAAACCTTACTAAAAGATTGATATTAGAATCTTTATTTATTTATATTAATGACTGTGTTAATTTTAAGCATGATGCTAATGATGTATTAAAATATTATATCGGTTTAATTTAGATATACCTCTGCCATCTAGCGGAGTTAAACATGAACTAATGCGAATATTAACTAATGAACCAATATTTAATATCATTCTTTCGTTGTCCTATGAGCGCTCCGTTCATGCGAATGTGTGTCGCTGAAATTGTAATTTTCATTTATTCTCGCCTCCGGGTATGTACTTTGTTAATCAATATTGTATATTATTATATTATTATTTTTATATTTTATAGAAAGTGCCACATTAACATGTTGAAATAAAATGTACGAAAATATTTTTTAGCTCTGAAGATGGCCTAGACCAGTGGCCGAAACGTCAGCCTGGAACGGCAATAAAAAAGAAACAATTTTGGCTGTCTATGTCTTGAATTTTTTTTTTGACTCATTAAACTCTATTTATTTTTCCATATAAACAAATTATGCAATTATTTATTTGAATTACTTTTATCTCTAAAATTTCTTTTTTATGACCAGATTAATATTTTAATAAATTCTTGTTGATAATTTGAAATGGTTTTAAGGGTGATTGTTCCCGGTTTAATTCTCCCAAATTGTCTCCTCTAACGTGTGTGTCATAATTAACCTCCTGATAAAGTTTCTCCCCCTCTCCTTTCGTCTGATGTGGCTTGGAAGCAAGCAAAACGTGTTAATAGCTCATTTCATTACATCCAGCGATTATATACGTAAATTAATTCAACTTTAACGTGCTTTACCATATATACACATTGGTTATGTTTCTAAATGAAGATTATTTGCAAAAGCGATTTTTTATCATTAAATTCATGAATCCATTTTCTAATTAAACAGAAAATTTTCTTTTTTTTTTCGTTCTTTATTTAAAACAAAAAACTAATATCTGTTGAATATTCATTTTGTTTTATTAGATCTTTTTACTCTCATAAGCGAAGAGTCCTTCAAATTAAATCGATTTGGTTGTGATTTAAAACAAAACTTTCTAAGTTCTTTATGTATTTATGTTGAATAGCTCGATTTAAATTCTATTTAACTTTGTCAAAAGTTGCTAATTATTTCAATTAATTTTGTTGATCTTTTTTTATTTCTCATCTCTTTTCAAATATTTCTTTGATTGATCAATTTTGATATTTTACTTCTTCTTCCCTATTCTTCGCTATTCCATTTTGATATCTTCTTGTATAATAAACCAACCTGTCGCACTCTTTGTAGCTGAATGGTAAAAGAAAAAAGACTCTTATTGGTTTAGAAGAGAAAACACTAGTCTTCCTGAGTAAAAATGATTAAAAATGATCGAGGGATACACACGCCCGCAGCAGGTCTGCATAGTGAACCTTGAGGAACACACAGGGATTCACACGCCCACACCAGGGACACTCATTTTTCTTCTGGTCACTTTCGATCTACTACTGTGTGTGTCCCTGCTGTGGGCGTGTGTATCCCTCTATCATTTTAATCACTTTTACTCGGGTTAGCTTGGATTACTCGTGGTCGTTTAGTGGGACAGAGTTCAAATTATTATACACATATAATAGGCTATAATATGCAAAAAAATTTCTAATTTTGGAAAAAACTCGGGAGGGGGGTGATAAAGTCCCCCTCATTTCTACCCCATGCCTGTTTAAATGAAATTTTCATCTTTAAATTTCAATTATAAAAAGTTTTCATACCTTTCTTTAACCAGTGATGAATTTACAACTAGTCTTGCTTTTAGTATCAGAGTATTTAAACAGTTACACAGTTAAATATTGCTTTTCTTCCTCTTCTTTCCACGCCCCGGCGCTTAAAGGAGATTGTTTCAAATTGACAGTGATTAATATTAATTATTATAATCTACTGCACATTTACCAAGACGATTATTTAAATGTTTTATCTTAAGAGTCAATGAAAATAAACATAAATATACTCTGAAAAGATAAGAATTTATATCAAATTAAATAATTTTTTATGTGATCTCTGAATAGTCTCCTTTATACTATTTTATTACGATAAATATTTGATTTGATATTAAAGAAAATTAAAATAAGTTTGTAAAAAAAAAAAAAAACTACTGAGTATTTGAACAAGAGCAACGTTTCGATTCTAGCTTGAAGCCGTATTCAGAAGTCTCTCAAACATTATTTGATAAATAATCATGAGCGTAGCTTGTGAATTTGGCTGGTGGGGGAGGCATGGGAACATCCATCCTTCGGGAAAACTGGAAAGCCCCATATTGTTTCTTAGGGCGGGGGCCTTCTGGGGGGACCCCCTAGTTAGTTATGCCCATGTAAATAATTCTTTTGATTACGTGATTTTAGTTTCCGAATCATCGACAATTAATTGAAAAATTATTATTATTATTATTAATATTTATTGTCTTTTCGGCATCTTAGGCCATTTAGACATTAAATGATACTTATATTATCAATTTATTAATTACTATATATAGTAGGCCTATATTGGGATCTAGGCATATTTAATTACTGTATATCATTTCTAACCTCTCGACCTCGGGGAAGGGGGGGGGGGTATTTTCTTTCTACACCTTTTTTTATAAGTGATAAACAATAAAGAAACATTTACTTGTATTTACATTATTTATTTTAAGAATAGTACTTTTTTAATTCTTTCTTTTTTTTAATCTAAATTAAATGCTTTTATTTAACTTACTCTTTCAAGGTCACCAACTTTGAGTCTTTGTTTAGGTCACTTCCCGATGAGCTAGAGATGTGAAATTTTATATATAAGGTAGGGTCCGACCGAAACAAGATTTTCAGCCGAAACCGAATATTCGGCCTCAACCTTAGTTTCGGCCGAAACCGAAACTTGTATTTCCTATAAAAATTTTTTTTCATTTTACCTTTTTTTTTTTTGAATTTTTTTTCCCTCTCGCGAAAATCATTTTACAGGGAGTCTAAAAATTTTTTTCTCCCTCAAGAGCAAATTATTTGACCTTTTTTATTTTTTTTTGCATGCGAGTCTCATCCCATTTTTTCAGACTCTGGTTTCGGCCGGCCGAAAGGTTCGGCCACTTTTTGGCCGAAACCGAAACTACGGCCGAAACCATGATTTTTGGCCGAAACTGTCCGAAACCGTAACCGAAACCGAATATTCGGTCGGTTCCTAATATAAGGATCATTTTTGATGACCCAAATTGTGAGTCGGGTTTTACCAAAATAGACCAAACTAATGTGGTACTTTATTTGATGCCTCACGCTTCCTGCCTTCCTTTTTTTATTTAATACACTATCTATATTAAAAAAGACTAAAAAGTTTAAAATAAAAATATAATAAAAAAAAACTTTAAAAAAAAATGCTTGTATTTAAATTGAACTAAAAAGAGAGAAATAATTTAATTGTTCTTGTTAAAATTGTTGAATATTTATGACTTAAAATAAAAGCGTGGGGCGCTTCGAAGCGATTCCAAGGCTCTAATTATATACAATTCCTTAAGCTATCAATATGCGCCCCATGCTTTTATTTTAAGTCATAAATATTCAACAATTTTTACAAGAACAATCAAATTATTTCTCTGCCCTCGGGGCTTGGAGTAGAGGTTAGCGTGCTAACCTCGTATACCAAACGTCGCGGGTTCGGACCCCAGGCAGTCCGATGATTTTATTTAAGTCATTTGGATACCAAATGACTTAAATAAGAATGCCTGGACCCTAAATAATATATATTCATAACGGTTATCGTCAAAAGTCTTAAATGGCCTAAGTTGCCGAAAAGACTGTATGAATGTGTGTGTAATTGGAAGTGTGAATGAGAAAAAAGTGTGAATGTTTAAAAAAAAAAAAAAAAAAAAAAAAAAAATTATTTCTCTCTTTTTAGTTCAATTTAAATAGAAGAATTTTTTTTTAAGTTTTTTTTATTATATATATTTTTTTAAATTTATTTAAGGTCTTTTTTCGGCATCATAGGCCATTTAGACCCCGTCCCTATTTATTCCAATTCTTTCTTTTAAAGCACCTCAATAATTCCCGTCGTTTTAAGCTGTCTGCTTCTCATATTCAAATCCTTTTTTTTTTTATTTACTTTAATTATTACTCATTTTTTTTTATAAATTTATGTCAATTTGTGTTGATATAATTTACAATAAGCTGAGCTCGAAAATTGCTTCTGCCTATATTTATTAATGTTACCAAATTGTCGTAGTTAGTGTGTATAATAATTTTCTATTAACTGATAGAAGATAAAGCCACATCGCCTCTAATTTATCTCAATTGCTATACATATTTCAGACCAAGCAGTATATACTGTACAAATGTAACCTATCGATTAATCGACGATTGCATAAGCCAAGCTGAGGAAAATGACTAGTTTCTTGCTGATAAGAGAGTATTTGACCCGAGCCATTTGTCGACCAGAGAGACAGACCCATTTGACAGCTCAAAAACCAAAAATGGTCTCTTATCTCTACGATAATACAACTGTTTGAAAAAAAAAAAAAAACTGGTCTTCGTTAACAACACAATATTAGCTCTGTTCTTAAGAGTAAAAATAATTTAATAAAGCGTTTATTCGGGTTATAAGCACGCATTGAACTTTGACCTATAATAGGCCGTTAGTTAAATGATAGCAAGAGATTAGACGAAGCCACAGTTGAATGAATTCTAACTAGCTACAAATAAACTCGAAGTTGTCAAATTTGAAACCTCTCTTTCTCTCTAGTAGATATAATTCTTTAATTTGATAAAATGCTTCTGAATAGTGAGATGGAAAAAAAAGGTTTGACGAACTAGTTTCTAAGTAAAAACCGGTACTCCCTTATGTCAAAATCCCTTCATCTATTCATGAAGATCTATTTACCCTTTTTGGACAGCTGACAAATTTTAAATCCAAAAAATAGCCTCATCAAATCCACTAACAGGAAAGAGGCATATAAATTATTTAATTAACATATTATAGTTTTGTCTATTTTACATACATTTTTTGAAGGTTTTGTTGTTTGAATAGCAAAACCTCGATTTTTTATTTAATAATTTTTCATTAAAAAAATTTATTAATTCACGCAAAGGCATTTTGCATTTCTATGGGTGAAGAGAATTGAGAAAACAATAATTTTCTTTATTAATCTCTCCAGAGTTCACTCAATGAAAATCAGACGGCCTGAAATCAACCAATGGATTGCAAGAACAGTATTTAGAGATCAGATAATTTGTCTTTGTAGATATGTTACCTTGTTGCTGCGTTGTTGACTCCATAGCTCTTATATATTGAATGAAGCTTAATGAGTGATGCCGAGAGAATTATAGACCGAAACTCCTCAACCTCGCTGATTTTTCGGCAAGAGTGTAGGAAGGGAAAAATAAAAACACAGTTTTTTATTTTTCCAAATGAGTTTAATTCCTGATATTTCGAAGGCACAAAGGCTCTTCTTCTTCAGAAGAAGCTCATTTTACAGTTCGCTTACATTACAATAACAGCCAAGGTTTTTCGCATCCAAGAAAGCCATGTGTCCTCGGTAACTCTAGTGAGCATTCTGATCTTGTATTTAGAGATCCATTAAATTCTCTCCATTAAATTTACCTTTTTTAAAGGAGGCTTTGGATAACTGATCGTTAAGCTAAGCAATTTGCAACAAATTGCTTGACTGGATCAGTCAATTTAAAGCATCGATAACTAAAGAAACTTAGGCTATTTGTAGAACTGTTTTCTTGCAAGTTGCAACCCATCATATAGATAGAAAAATATGTCTGACATAAAAGAATACCATCTCTAGTCCAACACTCACCGTAAAATAAATAAATAAAAAAAAAATTTTTGCCCTTTCGGCTACTTAGGCCATATAGAACTACTGAACCCACTGGGTTCAACGTACATATTTTTTTTTTTCAACGTACACATTTTATTGATAAATACCGATGGCTACTGGGAAACGTTCCACACTCTGATTCCTCGGGATCACCCACCCATAAATAATATTTAAATACATAATGTATATACAGGCGAAAAAAATTATTATTTACTAATAATATGTGTAAAAGCCATAAATATTTCTTGTCCAAGATTTTATTTATTATTATTTATACTTTGCATATAAAAGTGTCTTCACTAAATAAATAAGAATTTCCATTTTGGGTTTGAGGGAAAAGCAAAGGGCGGGACATTCAGACAACTCAGATTATTGAATGAGCGATAAATCTTTTTTTCATATCCTTCTCACGTCATTTTTTGTTTGAACTTGTTGATATTATACAATTAAATGTTAATGTTGAAATGTTTCCATTTGATTTCACAGATATTCTAAAAATTATTTAAATCTTTGATTAATTCTTTAAGGAAATCTACCAGTATTCAAACGGGTACCCTCACTTTTAAATAAACACAGACATAACTTTCTCTTACCTTCGGTATTCGAAAGTTGTGTTCTCTGCTAGTCACACCGGATTTTTTTGTGTCAACATATATTTGGTTTCCTCCGATATACAGTATTAAAATTCAAGATGTAATAAAACATGGGAAAATATCCCGACTGGGAATTACTTTGGGATCACCCAGAGTATACAGCTGAACCTTATTGGGTCCCAAGAAGACATGCTCAATAGGGAAATCCCTATAAAGGCCCAATTAGAACCCAATCTGAAAATTCCCAGGAAAAATAAAATAACTTATAATCAGTTACTCCGAATTGGGTTCTATGTGTGACCTAAATGGGAAATAATTGTCCAATCAGGACCAGACAGGACTTTGGGTGACATCCCTATAGGGCAGCCCAATGAGGACCCAATAGGTCTTACATTAAAATTTCTAGTCGGAATTTATATTTTGTTACCATGGCAACCATTTCTCCTATCTTTCTTACAAAGTTAAATATTAGCCCTCGGGCTTGATGTAGTTGGTAGCGTGCCTACCTTCTATGCCGAGCTGGTTCAGACCACAAGCAGTCCGATAATTTTATTTAAGCCATTTGGATACCAAATGAAAGTTGCCGAAAAGACTGTGTGAATGTGTGTGAGTGTGAATAAGAAAAAATGTGTGTTAAAAAAAAAGTTCAAGAGTAAAGTGTGCTTCAAAAGATTTCAAGAGCAAAATGAGAATATACATTTTAAAAAGCATCTAAAAGATAATTGATTATTGAATTTTAATCAAAATTGTTGAAGCGAATTTAGAGAAAATCGTAAAAACTGAAAAAGTACTTCAAAGTACTAGTACTTTTTGGCCGATTTTGATTAAAAGCTTTTTGTCACGTGCCAGGGGGTGCCTAACTTAAATATAAAATTTCAACCTCGCAGTTCTTTTCGTTCTTGAGATAATTTGTTAACAGA
>JAKCPI010024435.1:0-23423 GCA_023213315.1 Euborellia annulipes
CCTATTTTAAGAATATAGCTATGAGAATGGCAAGCGTTTATACAAACAGAGGCAAAAATATAGAGGACAAAACTATTTGCGGCACTGATGATGGGTGGCGTTTTGCAACCCGAAACATTTGCAAATAAATAGTGTGTATGGTGGAAAAAGAGGCGCTGGTTTCTTCTCCTACTTATTAATTTCAACCTCCAGCCCAAACTATCAACGAATTATATTAAAAGTTACTTCTAAAAGTAACCACATAGTTATTAATGAGAAACAGGAAGAAGAGCAGCTAGTGTTTGTTTCATTTATTTAGGGTCAATTAAGCTAATGTTTCGGTCTCGGTAGAGACCATCCTCAGAGCTACAACATAGAAAGAAAAGCGCAAATACTAGCTGCACTTCTTTCTTCATCCTGTTTCTCATTAATAACCTTTATCCAGCTATAAATCTACTTTTCTTAACCACATCGTGTCAGTGCTGACTCTCTTGATTGAAGGCCGAGAGAACGGGACTAACTGTATGGCCGTTCTGAGGGGGAACAGACACGGGGTGAGATTATCTCCCAGGATAATGTTGAAGAGGAATTTGAATCCCAATATTAGTTGAGTAATCCGCGGATATCATACTGGAAAAATCCTTCTAAAAACCAAAAGTTTATAGGAGAAGCAACCTCTAGGAATACTAACAATAGGACTTTCTCTCTTGCTACTTGTTGATGTTAAAAACACCAGAGAATATTATTTTTATTTTTTAAAGGGAAATTTTTTTTTTAATATAAAACATTGGAATGAAAGAAATGCGTTGAAGGACCCTCCCCCGGCCGGGGGGGGGGGGACCCTCCCCCTCATCGTTTATCAAAAGCAGCAAAAGTGAAAGAAAGAAATGGATGAACATGTGTGGCAATTTTGTGGAGTGCCCTTCCTTCCTTCCTCTTCTTTTTTTTCTCCAATGGTTCCTTTTTTTTTTTTTTTGAAATCGTAACGTAGTAAATGTAATATCCTCGAGAAACGATTCTCTCTAACACACACACCTTGAGGAAGGACCGACCGACCGACCGATCGACCCTTCCTTCGTCTTCTTCGTCTCCTTCTTCAATCAGATCAGAAGAAGAGTAAATTCTTTTTTTTTTCTTCTTCTTCTTCGAATATATAACGATTAAGTTTGAATAAAAATTCCGATATCGGGGAGGGATGGCTTTTACAAGTTGACAAGTGAGAAAGTCTAGAAGAAGATAAACGAGAACATTCTTTTAGTTGCTATCTAATTTCATCCTTTCTTTTTTTTTTTAGTTACGAATTAAAAAGAATTTGTTGGATTAATGAACTTCTCTGGGATAAAATTTTATGGGTCGGCAAATAAACATAGTTCTTAGTAAAAGAACAGAAAGAACCCTTTGGTGTGACTTAACTCCATCCTATACGATATATTTGACCAAAAAATAATTGGATTAAATAATAAGAACAGAAAGAACCCTTTGGTGTGACTTAATTCCATCCTATACGATATATTTGACCCAAAAAATAATTGGATTAAATAATAAGAACAGAAAGAACCCTTTGGTGTGACTTAATTCCATCCTATACGATATATTTGACCCAAAAAATAATTGGATTAAATAAGAAGAAGAAAAAAACTCTTTGGCGTGACTTAACTCCATCCTATACAATATATTTGACCGAAAAATATTTTGATCAGCCCGAAAACATTTCTATTCCGTTTTGCATCGACCCGAAATGGAGACAAGTTCTACGCTGAATGATTTTTTCGACATGGGATACTCTTTAAATTTACAAGCCTGATATTTTGTATACCATATAAAGAGTATATGCGAATTAAATCCGAATATTTTAAAATTTCTCTTATTACTTGTCGTTTAAATAGTAATTAATTAATAAAACTCGGAAGTGGCTTCCATGAATGTTATTTTAATATTCCCCATTCTCTCTTGAATTGCACCGAGTGGTAGGCAATCAATAAATTCTAGGAATCTTAATATTATTTCAGTGAAATAAAAAAAAGAAGCTTCATCTGCTTTTTTATGAGTTACGAGAAGCACAGCTGCGGAAATTATTAAAATTAAATGACGTTAGAATATTTTAATAACAATCATCTTTATGGCTTTTTCCCGGCATCAGAGGACATTTAGAACCCCTTAAGTGAAGACATTTTTCCCGTTCAAGACGGGCATGTCATTAGAGTGCTAATCAAGCGATTGATTACTGAGCAGCATTCTATGGAATCCTCTAACATCATCTTCATCTTCAATTAGTAGTAGATATTTACGAATTCAAGGCAGCCGAAAACAGAAAAGAAAAAATATATTTTTCTCTTTCGCTTTATTTTATACACTTGTCGACGTTTCAGGGGATATTCCGGCCTTCATCAAGACAACGTGCTGTTTGGCTCGAACTTACAGGGGCTCTTGGTAACTACTGACAGCTCTTTTGAACCAGAAGTCCTGACATCATACGATTTTTTGCACTAACAATACGTCAGAAGTTGTTAAGAGCCCCTCTAAACACGAGGCAAACAGCAGATTGTCCTGATGAAGGCCGGAATATTGGCCGAAACATCGATAAGTATATAAAAGCGAAAGAGAAATGTATTCTTTGCTTTATTCCTTTTGGCTGCCTTGATCTTCTCACTACACATTATAGGTTCAGCCTCTGAACTTATAAAATTAATCATTAACCAATTCACCGAAGATGCAATCAACTCGTAGCAGATATTTATTATTATATACCCTGTGTGTTCGGTTTTTCTAGTGCGAAAGACCTGACTAATTACTAAACCAAGGAAGCTGGAGTATCGAAAACAAAAACGGAATATCCCTAATCTAACTATTCTATAAATAAAGACATTAGCTAATCTAAACAATTCTTGGAATTTGGGTGGCAACTCTTTGGACTTTCAGGTGCCGTATCTCTAAAGTTGAGCGATGAAGATTAGGGACCTCTAAATTTGAAATTACTTATTTCTTTTAAAATTTGATTGAGATTTGTTAAAATGTATTGTAAATTATTTAGACTTCAAGAGAAAGGGAACCTAAAGCAGTGGTTCTTAAACTTTTGATCCCACAGTCGGAATTGCACACCCTCGGAATTTTTCAACTTCATTTCAGCATCTCAATTCAAATTATGAAAAAAAAAATATTGTAAATAATTAACATGTTTTTTTTATTGTAATTTAATCTTGTGACAGTAGTGTATATTGTGTATTTGTATTCATGTTTAAAAAAGTACAAAGTATTGTATAAGGGCCGATGGTCTTTGGCTTATGGCTGAATAAATGAAAAAAAAAAAAACTAGACTGTCTTTTGTTGGTTGACCAAGCGCCCCATGGCCCCCGAGAATCGAACAGCCTTTCCTCCAGCACACCGATTTCCCGGAAGTGCTGGAGATACTGGGTTCGATTCTGGGGGGTTACGCTGGCCAACCAACAAAATATATATAGTCTAGTTTTTTTTCTTTTATTCAGCCATCGGCCTTATACAATATTTTGTACATTTTTTTTAAATGTGGTGCTTGTCCACCAAGAAAAAACGTACAGTCTTGTTAAGTATATCTATGATTAGTTAGATTCAAATCGAGGTATTTTGAAAACTAATATCTTATTCAAATATATACCAGGTAGATCTTTAATTTATTTGTTACATTTGCAACTCTTCACGGCCCCCTACGAGGAATCCATGTCACTGCGGCCCACTACTTCAAGAAGCACTGGCCTAGAGTCTAATCTATTTCTACATCATCTGTCATTGACGATAGACTATTTCTTGGTTGTCAATTCTGAAGGGTGCGGGAGAAGCAAACAAATCTGGCCTTCCCAAAGGTGTTCTGTCACATGGTGCCCTATTAGCTAACCTCTAAAAGAGACGCCTGTTGCTTTAAGAAAGATGAAAACAAACACAACAAAAATTCGGATTTGAAAACAACATTCCAAGAAAGAAAGAGAGAGAGAGACTCTCTGGAACGCAAACCGAAAAAAAAAGAAGCGGAGGGGAGAGAGACTGGATCGATCGACGTAACTGACGGTGCTTGTCCCCAACAGGCACCGCCAATTTATTAATGAATTAATAAATAAATCTCACATCAATCAATCAATCAATCATTTTTATTTATTGAATAAACAGAGGCAAGTTAATTAGGACAAGTGTTTAAAAAAATAGTACATCGTTAATCGCCCTTTATTTATGAGGAACCAATTAACCACTTCTTTGCTGGTTGGTGTAATTAGACAACGTCACCGATCATTCACGGAAAAATTGCCGGTGCTCTGATTTTAATAGATATCTTCATGTTACTTACTTAATTTTCAAATAGCATATCTCTAAACTATTTTCCTGTATTTCTTCTTTAAAATTAAAAGGGAAATAGTTTTTCGAAGTTAGAGATACGTTATTTGGAAATTCCATTTTGTAAGTAGCATTAAGAGATCTATTAAAATCAGGGCACCGGCAATTTTTCCGTGAATGATCGGTGACGTTGTCTAATTACACCAACCAGCAAAGAAGTGGTTAATTGGTTCCTCATAAATAAAGGGCGATTAGCGATGTACTATTTTTTAAACACTTGTCCTAATTAACTTCTTTGCATGTCTCAAATCATAAGAATACATTAAAGGCTTTGCTGCTTACATTAGTGTGTTAGAGCAGACCCAGATGTCTGTCCCTAAGCTGCGCACAAGTGGAAAATTTTTCTTTAAAGTTTTTCACTTAGTAACTTGCGCGACTAACTGCATTTAAGGGGAAGGGAGTTTTATTGGTGGAGGTCGAGGGTCCGGTGGCCTGGTGCAATGGACAGCTCGCCTATGCCCCGGAAAGGCTGGAGATCCTGGGTTCGATTCCCAGGGGCCATGGGATGTTTGGCCTAGCCAATAAATAACACTCACAGATTTGTTAGAATACATTAATACAAATAACCTATTGATATAAAACATACAAAAACACATTCAAAATAGATAATCTAAGAAACTTTAGTACAAAAACAATACAAAATAACACATTCCAAAAATAAAAACATTTTATACTGTGATGGCTTTTTCTTGTTTTATTGTGACGGACCTTTCATGGTAGTTAGGGGGTGAATCTGAACTGTGGGACTATTGCTTTCATGAGGGCTATTCTTGATGTTTGTGGGCATTCCATGATGAGATGTTCAGGTGTTAGTAGAATCTGGTTACAGGTGGAGCTGTTAATTGGAATCTGCGTAAGTGGGCATTTGTTGTCGGGTATGGTTGAGTCTATTGAAAATTGTGGCACGCTTCACGATTTAGCGCAGGGGTCAGCTAATCTCTCGTTCCAATTTTAGTACCGCCGAAGCGAGTACCCCAATGCTAGTTCAATATTCAAATATAGGGGGCTATTATTTATGGCAGGGTTGAGTGAAAAAACAAATGTATTTTTTTTTCAGCGAGTTTTATTCAACCTTATATTTCGAAGACACTGAGGGCTCTTCTTCCTCAGAGGTTTAACTCATACACTCCAAAACATTGTACCTTCACAGCCAAGGTTACATTTGCCGACAAAGATAATTATTACTCTAAGAGTTTAAAAAATTCTTTTGAATAGATCTCTCTAAAATGGTTCCTATGGCTTTTGTTTCATCACCAAGCTCGACCTTTCCCGGAACAACTCCCTTCTCCATCCCCAACCCCCTCCCTCCCGCCCAGGTTTTTAAAAAATGCAATTGTATCCGAGTTAAGTTCAGTATGTAATTCACTTCTGATGATGACACATCTGGTGTCGAAATGCGCATAAAGTGTTAAATAAATAAACTAATGAAACAAAACACCTTGTGTTATATGCTACATTTAATTCTCTGAATAAATCATGTTTCATCTAGATCCAACTGTTAGCCAGTTTAAAATTAATTACTCAAAGAGATTGCCTGTTGCCTATAGACATTGCCTAAAGGCCTAAATCACTCTTTGAGTAATGATGATCTTTGTTGGCAAATGCAACCTTGGCTGGGAAGATACAATGTTTCGGTTCTCTGAGGAAGAAGAGCCTTTGAAATATAACGTTAAATAAAACTCGCTGTTTTTTCACTCAACCCTGCCGAAAATAATCCCCCCTATATTTTGTACAATTTATTCCTCAATAACTAGAAAGGAATTAAAACAGACAAAGTCAACATTCGAGAACTGTGCAGAGTGGGCGATATTACCCACAACCAGGTGAGTAGGCTCAACTCGAGTTCAAATCCACCTCCTGGCAAAAATTATCCAGTTCTGTTTGAGATGCCTCCTCGTGAGGGAAAAAGTTGCTTCTCGGATTAACCACAACCTGTCAGCTCTGACTAAAGAAAGAGAGAATGCTGTCACTGTCTTTTATGCCTCTTTTAAATTAAACTCGTCTAATCATACAATCACTCAGCTGGGCCAATACAATTAAAACAGAAAAAGTTTATACGTAATTGAGGGAGTTTGTTCTCTTAGCCTAATCGTTTTTCTTCAATTATTATATGAGTTTGCAAACTTTGATTCGATTCCTTTCTCTTCGCTTAATCCCTGAGTGGAGGCTTAGAGCGAGATTACTCTAATATGCTGATGGCAGAAGATATTAATAGGGGAAAAAGGAGAGAGCATGTCATAAACATTACAAAAAAAAAAAAACTTTTAAAGTGGATTATCTTTTGAATACAATAAAAATTTAAAGCACGTAATAAATAAATCATGAAGGAAATATGATTCACTTTTTTTTTTAAGAAATTAACGTAATTTGGTTCTCGATTTTTTTTTTATTATTACTTAAAATAATGGGTTATGAAATGAAGGGTTTGGGAATTATGGATTGGTGAAAGAAAAGAGATTTTATCTCTCCCTCCCTCATAGACTGACGCCAGCCAATGATTCAGTGTTAATTCCCTATACCAGGGGTGAATAAATTGCAGCCCTAAGCTGCCCGCAACAATTGTTATCCGATGATTTGCCCACCACAACATTGATTGTTGGGTGTCTCTGCTCAGAGACCTTGTTTCACTCTTCGGATACGGGAATGATCATGGAATTGTCCTTTCCTTTGTAGCTATGCCTATTGCTCCAGTGGAGACACTCGACTTGGTTAAGCTTATTAATTCCTAACTTATCCGATAAGCCAGAACAATGGAAATATTGAAAAATCAGAAAGAACATGACAACACGACTTTTCTTAGAAAAATAACAAATCTGGAACCAATATCGCCGTATATCTAATCAAGAAGCCTATTTTCTAAATTCTTCTAACGTGGCTTGTTTTTGTGGTTTAGGACCTAGGAATAGTAGACACCTATGATGTTGATTAACGCCGAAAAAGTCCGGAAAATAAAAATAAAAATCTTGTTTTGTGTCAATCGGACATTTTGTATAGTAACCTCGAAAGGAAATCCGTTTATCTTATCCAAAGTAGTGGCTGTGATGAATATAGAGAGTGGAGAGCAGCCAATAAATAGAAGCTAAATGCAAGTTCTAATCACTGGAGACGTTTTGGTTCTTTTATTTAAAAGCCATCTTCAATTCTTAGAACTGAAGATGGCTCTCCGGGGCTTAGAACTTGCATTCAGAGTCTATTTCCTGTCCACAATTATCCACTCTAGTTTAATTCTATTGTGGGTAAGAAGAAGAGGTTCCAAATTGAGTAGATTAATTCCTATTTTGCACAAACTAGGTTAATGTCTCTGCCTCAACGGCTGTTTTATAGAGTGAATTGGGGAGGGGGGGCGTGTCCTTATGTTATAAACATATTCCATTTTTAGCCATCAAATTATTTTATTATCAGTCAGCAGAGTTTTGTTTTTTCGATTCACCAATATTAATTGGTATTCATAGATTCGGCTAGTGTTTTGGGGGGTTAACAAATCGAATGTTTCCTTTACCTTCAATTATCTCTTAATTAAAATGAAAAAGATGTATAATATTTAGCCTACAATAAGCAGCCAATTTTTGGCACATGGATATCAATATACTATCTGTATCAGCTGAAAGTATCCATTGACTAGAAAGCTTAGAGGCGTGATTAGAGAGATGATATTAATTTTTTGATAAGATTGATTAATTAATTATTGCAAAATTTTGTCTGTATGAGCAAATATACCTGACTTGAATGCACTTATCCTTTCTGAACTTTATGGTTGTTTCTCTCATCGGTAGGGTGCACTGCTAGAGCGGATACTTTTGACTGATACAGATAGTATATCTGACCCCTATATACTAAATTCTTCACCGAGGTTTATTTTTTATGGTCTAAGACCTTGGAATAGTAGACATGTATGAGATTTCTGATGATATCAAATTTATTGATTTTTAAAATAGCTAACTCTCCCCTAACGGCATAAAATCAAATCACTCAGTTGCCCGTATTTTGAGAGTTCATTTCTCTGACGTCACCACTCTCTTATTCAATTATAAAGCAACCACAACGATGGACCAAATGAAATGAAAAAGAGTTTTTATTTCTCAGATCTTCCATGAATAAGCGAACAAGAAAGAAGAAAAGAGAAAAAGAAAATGAATCCCTCTTAGAGAACATGTATGTGCTGGTTGCTTGGCTACCCTTTATATATTGTCAGATGAATAAGACATGACACTGACGTTCAAAGTAATAAATAAATAAATAAACGCTCCAAAAGCAAATCATTTGATATTTAAAAAAAAAAAAAAAACACCGAGAAAAGAGATGAGGTGCCCATTTTAGGGGAACGAATGTTTCCTTTACCTTTAATTATCTCTTAATTAAAATGAAATAGATGTATAATATTTGCAAAAGCCAATTTTTGGCACATGGATATCAATATACTATCTGTATCAACTGAAAGTATCCATTGGCTAGAGAGCTTAGAGGCGGTCATTCCTAGAGATGATATTAATTTTTTGATAAGATTGGTGAATTAATTATTGCAAAATTTTGTCTGTATGAGAAAATATACCTGCACTGTGTGTTGGTTCATAACTTAAATGCACTTATCCTTTCTGAACTTTATGGTTGTTTCTCTCATCGGTAGGGTGCACTGCTAGAGCGGATACTTTTGGCTGATACAGATAGTATATCTGACCCCTATATACTAAATTCTTCACCGAGGTTTATTTTTATGGTCTAAGACCTTGGAACAGTAGACATGTATGAGATTTCTGATGATATCAAATTTATTGATTTTTAAAATAAGCTAACTCTCCCTAACGGCATAAAATCAAATCACTCAGTTGCCCGTATTTTGAGAGTTCATTTCTCTGACGTCACCACTCTCTTATTCAATTATAAAGCAACCACAACGATGGACCAAATGAAATGAAAAAGAGTTTTTATTTCTCAGATCTTCCATGAATAAGCGAACAAGAAAGAAGAAAGAGAAAAAGAAAATGAATCCCTCTTAGAGAACATGTATGTGCTGGTTGCTTGGCTACCCTTTATATATTGTCAGATGAATAAGACATGACATT
This sequence comes from Euborellia annulipes, assembly GCA_023213315.1. NCBI lineage: Eukaryota > Metazoa > Arthropoda > Insecta > Dermaptera > Anisolabididae > Euborellia > Euborellia annulipes. Next base: position 9,399 of record JAKCPI010024435.1, read on the forward strand.
GACGTTCAAAGTAATAAATAAATAAATAAACGCTCCAAAAGCAAATCATTTGATATTTAGAAAAAAAAAAAACACCGAGAAAAGAGATGAGGTGCCCATTTTAGGAGGGGGGACTTACACTTTTCCCTAACTATTATATGGGAGAGGGTCGACCTCAGCCCTTTTCCCCATCACCGCCCTCTCTCCCCAAGACATATGCTAATTAAGAAGACAGAGAGCACCGCTAATGCGCTTAACTTGAAGGGGGGGCTTAGTTCAAGTGACCCTGTTTGAGAGTTCCCTCTCTAATGGCAACAAAAACAACGACAACATCATCAAACAAAAGAAAAATCTGGTCCGTTTTTAATGCCTTTAAAAGGAATATTACTAACAGTCCAATCTATGTTCAGAAGTTAGAGTAGGATCGTGTTAATCCGAGAAATTGATAGTTCAGTTTGACGGAAGTTCTCGAATTCAGTGGGCGGTGCTATTTTAAAAAAAAAGGACTTTTGCTACGAAACAAATCGATATTGTTACAGAGATTCGGCAAGATGATGATCGTCGTCAGATATCTGATAGAGGAGAAGGTCCGAATACGGGCTAGTTTCTGTTGTGAAGCCTGAGGATTCCGCACTATATCAGGAATGGCATGAAAAATTTAAAAAAAAACTAGTCTCCTACATCCCCTTGAGAAGTGAGCAGTGTCCATTAGTCAACGCGTTCAGAAGCTATGCGTCAAAAATCATCGGTTGTAGTGTTTTTCCTTCCAACTAGCAATTATGTACAATATTGTTTTCCAGTTGGCTGTAAATGTTATTGTGTTAACGTTGAGTTGGTGAACGGTTTCAATGCCTCTTTCAACCTTCTACTTCATACCAGTAATGGCATCCATGATGAGAAGGGTGAATAGATAAATAAATCCGGAGCGGATGTTCAGGCAATGTATTCGGATTAATTCCCCCCTATAGGTCAACGTTTCGGGGCCCAAACGGTTCCTTCTTCAGGACCATGCGTTGTCGAGAAAACAATTAGCCCTCAATTTTGTCATAAAGGCTATGGTTATTTTCGCTACAAGACATGTGGCAAAGGCCGAACGAAGAATGAAATATATCCACCAGGCTGCCCCTATCTTCATCACGCATCCATGATGGTTTTTTAAAAGAGGGTTTGGTCTAAATATGGGCTAGTGAGTGAAATCTAAAAACGGGCTACCTCTCAGGAGTAGAGAGGTTTCTTCTTCTTAATCATAGCAGTGGTTCAGTGCGTGATCTTTTACACCGATTCCCTGCGAAGCCAGACGAACTCTCTCCTCGAAGCCCATTCCCATAAGCTCCGCACCCGCGTCGATCCAGCGTTTAGGTGATCTTCCTCTTCCCCTTTCCCTTCAGGTTTGCCTTGGACGATTAATCTTTCTATGTTGTTTCCCTTGGTGATATGTCCGAAAAAGGCTAGTATCCGGCCACTTCTGAAGTAGCTGTAGTAGAAATGGTGAAGATTGGGTACAGTGTGTTACATGTCATGGGTGGGCACGGTATGTGCTTGTTCGGAGATAGGTGTGTATCGTCTACGCCTCTCTCTCTATACATGTGATTTTTGTAAGATTTTACGATTTTGTGTTTATATTTATATAAAATTAGATAGGTAAATAAAAGAAGAGCAGCTAGAATTATTTCATTCCTCAGAGCCTGCGGGTCTTGACCAAGACCGAAACGTCAGCCTAGTGTGTCAATAAATGAAATAATTCTAGCTGCTCTTCTTTTATTTACCTATCAACGATTATCCAGCTATAAAATCCACATTTGTAATATAAAATTAGAGGTAGCCCATATTTGGACCCCATTTTCAAAATGCAACTTTTTGCAAATTTTTTTGAATAAACTGAAACTTTCCAGAATTGTAGGTTATGATTCAAAGGTATGACTGAATGTTTAAATTCACCCATATGTGCAAAAATGCACCAACTACATTCAAAATTCAAAAACTAGCCCATAATTGGATCTCCTCCCCTACTTTAGATTTGACTGTGTAATGTACAATAATAAATTTAATTAATAAACTTATTTTCGAATTCCCAAGAGTGCAGGATTAACTTGAAGACATTTTCGTTTTCTTTGCGAAATGTCATTCTTTTCTGATTAGTGGTGCATTTTGGGGGAGGTCGTTTTGAATAGAAAAGAATTATTCTTTCCCTTTCCGCCCTTTTCGCCCCCTCGCCAAGACATATGCTAATTAAGAAGACAGAGAGAGAGCGCTAATCTTGAAGCGAGAGCTTAGTTCAAGTGGTTCTGTTCCTCTAATGGCAACAACAACAACAACAACAACACGGTGTGACTAAACGTTGTATAATATTTAAATGTTTGGACATTGATAATATTTTTATGCCAACAGCTGTTAGAGCGCAACACAAGTTCTCCTGTAGAGTTCGTTCCATTCGCCAACAAAATAACATTGTTTGATGAGTTTAATAACAAATAAAAAAAAACATTATAAATTTGAATTAAATAAGATTGTAACGTGCCCTACTCAATTAATCACACGCAATTATTGCCCTTCGTATTTAATATGCCCTACGTGTTTAAAAAATGGGAAAGAAAGAAGTAAGTTCTTAATTTGCTGCTCTTATAATTAAATTTAATTGTAATTTTTTTACAATTTGCAATAAATTTTTTTAACACTAATTTCTCTTTTTTTCATTTACTGTTCATTTTCAAATAATTGTTTTAATCTTTTTTTTATTTTATCATACCGATGAAAACATATTTATTAATATCAAGGGCGGATACAGAGGGGGGGGGTAAAGGAGGTAATTACCCCCCCCCCCCCCCCCGAGATTTGAAAAAAATACTTTTTTCGAAAATAAATTTATTTTTTAATGAAAAATTTTAAAAACTAATACTTAAAAGTTTGATTTGTATTTATATTCTGGCAAACAAGTAGGCTACAGAATGAGCCTTTAAATTACCGAAATAAAGAAAAAATTGCGTGCTGTGCGACCAGTCACACCAGATTACCCCTCCCCAACCGAGAAACACCTCTGGATCCGCCCTTGATTAATATACAGAAAATATTGAATAAATATCAAAAATTCAAAACGGATTGGACGAGGTTTTTCCTGTGCAACTATCACTCTAGTATTTGAAACAAATTAAATTTTTCGTGAGCAGTTTTTTTTTTTTTTTTTTTATTTAAGGTCTTTTTCGGCATCTAAGGCCATTTAGACCCCTTCCCTATTAAGTTCAAATGATTGGTAGCCAATTCAAATTAAATAAATTTTTCTCGCTTGGGACGGGACGCGAACGTGGGACCTTAGGCACGAGAAGCTAATGTCTTCTCTCTGAGCCACGGGTCTCCCGCGCAAAATAATAGGTCGATACGCGTATAGAGGGCGCTAAACTTATAAACAATTTTTAACCTGGAGCTGTCCCATCTTGATTGTATGATCTGTGATGCTTCCTAACGAAGACATCTATCTACATCAGTGCACTAATGGGTCGGGTATGACGTTGTAGAGTGCAAATAAAGCTTAATTTAAAATTTGATAACAAGACGAAATTTTTATGATTATATGTAATAGAAAGAAACACACGCAACAATGTTGCCTTATCTTCTACAGTAGAAACATCTAATCTTGCAAAAGAAGATCCATATCAGAAATCGAAAAAGGATCATCCTCTTTGACTTCATTTATTTTGTATAATTCATGTCAAAGATTTGTTTGGCTTTCAAACGGTTTGTTCAATTCAATTGGAAAAGAACACGTGTCTGTCCGTCTGTCTGTCTGTCTGTCAGCTATGTACACACCAAATTGGATTGGCGAGAAAAATCCTTTTGTTCCAAGGTGATAGTATCAGAGAGCTTTATTTTATAAATTGGAACATTCAAATTAATATTTTGTTGTTGTTGTTGATGTTGTTGTTGTTGTCATTAACTTCTCTCGCCGGCTTTTGGTTGAATCCATTTTATGACGTCATTGGCCGCCAATAAAATGTTAACTCGATCATATTTTGTTGTTATTTGCTGTCTCCTTTGAAATTTCATCCACGATTTGGTTCAAATATTAAAATAGAACGAGAGAGAATCGATAATAATTAAATTCTGACGTTTTATACGTATTTTCGTCTTATGGTACACAAAAAAAACGTGCTGTGACTACTCGCACAGCACACAACTTTCTCTTACTTTCAGTAATCGAAAGTTGTGTACTGTGCTTGTCACACCAGATTTTTTGTGACGAGATATATTTAGTTTCCGCTGATATATTAGAATTCAAGATGTAAAATTTATAAGTATGGGAAAATATTTATATTTTGATGCCATGGCAACCATTTCTCCTATCTTCCCTATGGAGTACAAGAGTAAAGTGGTCTTCAGAAGATTTCAATGACAAAATGAGAATATACATTTTAAAGAGAATCTAAAAAATAATTGGTTTTTGAATTTTAATCAAAATCGAAAAATAAAAAACTGAAAAACTACGTCAGTAAAATACTAGTACTCTTTGGCCGATTTTGATTAAAAGCTTATTTTCACGGTCCCAGGAGGGGTGTTTAACTTAAATATAAAATTTCAACCTCGTAGCTTAATTCTTTCATGCTTTAAACACAGAAGACATACAGACCATTTTTTGGACTCAGAGGACCTCAAAACGTGTATATCCATCAAAATCTCGACATCGAATGAATCCAATACTTTCTCTCTCTATATATATATATATAGAGGTAAGAGAAAGTAAAAATGCATTCAATCTGATTAAAGGCTTCCCCCCCCCTTTTGGATTATTATTAGCCTGATTATACCTATATTGTGACTAGATTAAGCCTCTTGAGGCTTCCGCAAATTTAATTGCACAATTCAAATCGATTTGCCTGCCCTCCGCCCCTTTTTTGATACCGCTGCACGCTTAACACGTGATTATTGGAAATTCGCTCAGGGATAGTAAATAATAACATTAGAGACTCTAAGCTGATTTTAAGGAAGTTTTATTCAATCAACGCTTGCATTCAGGCACTTTTTGTAGCAAGTTCTTTTTTTTTTTGAAATTCCGAAACTAGTCACTTCACATTTGGTAAGGACTAGTTCTCTTTTTGAATCCAATACTACTGGGAACTAGTCACATTAAAAAAAAAAATTGCTCGCCTTCCGCCTACGGTAGATAGAAGGAATTAAAGAGAAGGAGATGATGGGCGTGGCCTCGCCTTCCTCCGCCTTCGCTCGGGCGCTGGGAACGCATTTTTGTTACGTTACATTTTCCCCCAATTCACCCTGCGTAAGCCGCGTTAAAGAACTTCGTTCCAAAACTTCTTTTAAAAAAAGCTTTTATTTAAATTGAACTAAAAAAGAGAGAAATAATTTAATTGTTCTTGTTGAAATTGTTGAATATTTATGACTTGAAATAAAAGCGTGGGGCGCTTCGAAGGGATTCCGAGGCTCTAAGAATATACAATTCCTTAAGCTATCAATGTGCGCCCCACGCTTTTATTTTAAGTCATAAATATTCAACAATTTTAACAAGAACAATTAAATTAAATTATTCTCTCTTTTTAGTTCAATTTAAATAAAAGCATTTTTTTTAAAAGTTTTTTTTTTATTATATTTTTTGATTGTACCTTATTAATTTTTCACTGGCTTCTGAGGGCATTCTTATTTATTCCGATTAGTCCCGTCGCTTAGCCCAGGAATCTCAGAACCTCACACCTTAACAAGAAACGGGATTCCAACCTCTACGACCTCTACCTTCCTTCAGCTCCCTGATGCTGATAAGGCCTTACAGTTGGGCTAAATTCTTAAATTGAGATTTGGATCAACACGCGACAAATCAAGCCTCAACTTCACTTGTTATAAGCAACAAGATTTAAGCAAACCCAAAAACGAATCAATATCGCCCTTTCAGGGGCGATCGCCCCCCCCCCCCCCGAGAAGAAATTCAAAACGTTATAAAAACTAGTAATCTAAAGAAATTATGATTTCCGCTCTTTAATTTCAATTGAATTTGTTACCAATCAATTTAAATAAATAGGAAAGGGGTCTAAATGGCCTTAGATGCCCACAAAGTCCTTAAATAAAAAACAAACCCCCCCTCCCGACAAAATTGCATTAATCCGCCACTGCGCACTTTAATTCCTTCTCCTTGAGGTCCCCTGAATCCAAAAAAAGGGGTTTCGTGACAGCATGAAGGAATTCAGCTACGAGGTTGAAAATTTAAATTTAAGATTTGTACCCTCCTGGCACGTGACACGAAGCTTTTAAACAAAATCGGCCAAAGAGTACTAGTACTTTACTGATGTACTTTTTCAATTTTTTTCAATTTTCTCTAAATTCGCTCCAAGGATTTTGATTAAAATTCAAAAATCAATTATTTTTTAGATCTTCAATAAAATGTATATTCTCATTTTGTGATTGAAATCTTCTGAAGACCACTTTACTCTTGTACTCCATAGAGAAGATAGAAGCCATGGTAACAAAATATAAATATTTTCCCATACTTATAAATTTTACATCTTGAATTCTAATATATCGGCGTAAACTAAATATATCTCGTCACAAAAAATCTGGTGTGACTGGTCGCACAGAACACAACTTTCAAAGGTAAGAAAATGTTGTGTGCTGTGCGACCAGTCACACCAGATTTTTCTTCTTTATTGTTTGAAGTAGAGGAATATAGAGATGCTGGTAGAGTATTTATTTAAATACGGACTACATCCACTTATCTGCTCTGATGATGCTCGCTGACGGCAAGCAAGGGGGCGCAGCCGAAGGCGGGCTTTGCGGCTAGTAAATTATAATAATATAAAAGAGTTGAGTAAATATTAGTTTGAACGGTGACATAAATAAAAAAGAATTCGCAAAAATTCTTTTTTTTTTAATATTTATTAACGTCATAAGTCATGTCATAAATAGCAAATTTCATTACAACTAAAAGGACCTTTTTTTTAATATCAGGCCCATAATTCCATGTTAGAGTTGAATTATCACTTGCTGGAAATTCCCTCTCTGGTTATTTTTGAAAGGGAAATTGAAAAAAAAAAATTGCCCCGGGTGAGGATCGAACTCACGACCTTAAGATTATGAGACTTACGCGCTGCCTACTGCGCTACCGAGGCAGATGAAGAGACGCGATCCCTCCCGAACACATTAGCACTCGGCTATTGAATTTCTCCAACCCTTTCTTTAAATGTGAATCCACTATCTGGAAGGATTCGTCCTAGAAGGCGGATCTAACGGTTGCCTATAATAACAGCATCTCTTTAAACTCTCCAAAAAGGATGAAGCTAGTCAAAAGAATCCACAGCGAATATCAAGGAGGAAATGTTACTGAATATCAAGTGCCAGTAGCCGCTTCATACGGAGGAATTTTTTGTTATATCGCATGCGATATGACGTCATTTATGACCCTAGCGTCTGATTGCATGAGTTTTTGTCCGATTCCGCATGTTCTATTTTTTTTGCATGCCTTTTTCCAAAACCATGCATCGACCAATCACAGAGTCGGATTTTTCACGTCATCCAACATGGCTGACTTTAACCAAAAAGTGAGGTTATTTCATTTTGACAGCTTATAGTTTATAAAAAAAAAAGAGGCGACCACCAGAGGGCAACATTCGGCCATTTCCACCAATCTTAGAATTCCAAACTCATCATGTTTGAATACGCCCTTCCCTCTGACACGTGTGAATATATTAATAATTTTTGACAGCTCAAGTTTTATTCGCTGGCTGCATGTCTCATGTGAGTGCATCACACTGCTTGCAGTGACGTCATATCGCATGCAATGTAACCTGAAAACTCTGTGGCCTTAAGTGATCATAAATCCATAATATGGGAGTGAAGAGGGATAGATCAGCCATGTTGAGACTAACGAGGATCTACTAGAGGGTTTTTGCGACCGAGAAGGAATAGAACAGGACGGCCCGTCGCACGGTCTGACGCCTGTTGAAAATATAAAAGGGGAGAGACTGACATGCAAAGAACAGAAACACTGTCAGTCCCAGCTCGGGCAGCTCGTGGTCGCCATCCACGTACCCACAAGATGTGGGCCTCTGTACAAACCTACAGTAGATCCTCGATAGTTCTAAACATGGCTGATCTATTCCTCTTTGGTCACAATGTTTTCAAATTGTGAATTTATTATTACTTAACCTGAATCCAAAAAAGTGCTTTTCGCCACATGGTCTGTTGTTGTCTGTCTGTGTGTGTGTCTGTGAACAAAATATCTCAAGAAGGGAAAGAGCTAGGAGGTTGAAATTTTATATTTAAGTTAGGCACCCCCATGGAACGTGACACAGACCTTTTGAACAAAATCGACCAAAGAGTACTTGTACTTTACTGATGTACTTTTTCAGTTTTTTTCGATTTTCTCTAAATTCGCTACAACGGATTTTGATTAAAATTCAAAAATCAATTATTTTTTAGATTCTCTTTAAAATGAATATTCTCATTTTGCCATTGAAATCTTCTGAAGACCACTTTACTCTTGTACTTCATAGGGAAGATAGGAGAAATGGTTGCCATGGTAACAAAATATAAATATTTTCCCATTCAAATAAATTTTACATCTTGAATTCTAATTTAAACGGCGGAAACTAAATACACAACAAAATCTGGTGCGACCAGTCACAACGCAATCATTAAGAAAACATTTTATTTTAAATAAGCATCAAAGTTGGTATCAGATCAATAAATAAATTTATATTCTTTTCCATCCTCTCTTTCCGGAACATTCAAAAAAATATCAATTTGTTCCAACAACAACAACAACAACATATGCATGACATTTAATTGGTTTTGATTAATTAAAAATTTCCCCTTTGTCAGCATATGCAGCTGATCTGATTAGCTGAGTTGCTGAATGAATTATGGCCTTTTGGAAAATGGACACACAAAAAAGCATAAATTCAAGTCGTTGATGATGATGATGATGATCAATAAAATTTTACACCTGGCCAATGGCAAAGAATATATTTATTTAAAGGAGTTGGCGAATATTTGGGGACATTCAGTTGGAGGCCTTCCAAGGGGTTGGCACACCTGTGCGCCTGATTTATAACCTCTCGCTACTCTCTATTGGGCACGAGGGAAAGAGAAAAAACGAACCCTTTCTCAGGATTATCTCCATTATCCGGAAAGTCAAAAGGAAAAGGAAGCAAGTTCCTTCCCACTTGTTTCCATTTAATGAATTGAAAGACATTCCTAATAAAGAAAAAGAATATTTCGTATCTTCTCTCGTTGGTCGTTTATTGAGGCCTCTAATCAAAGACATTTTCTAAAATTCTCAGAAGAAAGAAATATAGAGTTGTAGGGCAATATTTATCCCCGGTATTTAGCCTCCTTATTTCGGACTTCGGGCTTCAAAGAAGATCTATTGCATGTTAAATTAGATCAGACTTTGAACCAAAATGGTACAAATTTCTATTTTTACCAGGTACCAAAGTCAGACCTAGTGAGAATATAATTTAGTAAAGTGTATGGCCTCAGGGGTCAATGTCGGAGCTAGATCGGCTTACAGAGCTCTAAATCGGACCTAATCAGGCCCAGCGGGATAAAAGTAAGAGCTAAATTTCGACTCGAGATGGGATTTGTAAAAATGAGTCCTTTCTCCCACGTCCTATCTCCAATAATGGAGTAATATCTTGGCTAGACAAGGGCAGGCAAAGCCGTTTAATAGGAGAACCTCACATTTTAACAACGTATCTTCATTCTCTGAAGATATTAATTTGAGGATTTTTTGTCATAACAGGGATTTCCACAAGTTCTAGATTGTATTTACATATATAAATAAAACTCCCAGAATAAGACGTTTTAGCCATCTTCAGTTATTGGACTCTCTGATGACAGTTATCATACATCTGTCGCAGCATGTCGATTACTCCCAAATGTCTAATAATTGCTACAATCTTATGAGAAATTTCTGTGGGTGAATGTTGCGTTGCGTTTTTCAGGCCCTGAAGATGATCGCTAAGGCTGAAACCTTTTAGTTACCTGAAATATTGTTATTGGTTCAAATCAAATTCTTTTTCCTTTGACACCTTACATGACAAGTAACTTCGAGTTCCGCTTAGAGATATTCAAACCTTGTCTGGATTTCAAAATTTTGAAGAATGGAAGATTGCATTGGTAATAGATAGAGAGTTCTTGCTCAGCAATTTGTTTTCAAAATAAATAAGAGACTGAGAATGGCCAGGTGATGGGTATTACTTGACCTTTTAATCAATATCGTTTGTTCTTGCTCTCGTATTTATTCTACAGCAGAGGGAGGGGAGGGGGTGCAAATAAATAAAAGAAGATGGATCCCCCCTCCCGTAATATTTCATGTGATTGTCATCATCAATATATTAGAGCCGATGTCTATCCGCTTGACTTGCCTGCCGTCTGTCTGTCCAGTGTTTATCAAACACAAACCAGGCAAAGTGTTTTTCCCTTAATTTTAACAAACTAAGATAAATGGCTTCTTTTTTTTTTTTTTTCTTTGAGATCGTTCAATAAAATATAAATTTGAATTTATGGAACGGATTTTGAAATTTCTATCGTTAAATAAATCACATGCAATACATCCTATAATTCTTGTTTATGTTTTGAAGATTACGAGGAAATATGGATTTTTCTCTTCTTTTCAAATGTGTGCATATAACATGATATTAATTTAATTTAAGGGTTTTTTCGGCATCGAAGGCCATTTAGACACAATCTCTATTTATTTCAATTGGATTGGTAGCCAGATGCGAACCCTTGACCTTTGGCATTAGAAGTTAATGCTCTAGCTCTGAGCCAGAGGTTATGTTAAGCTAAATTACTTGGATATTCAGTATCAATGCACACTTCTCATGATTTTGTGGATCAAAGAACGAACACTCAATCTCACATCGTGGATTTGTTAGCAATATAGACGTCTTAAGGCCCTCCAAACAGTTTCCGAAAATCCCGTACTGGTCTCAAGCAGCTTCACTTCGCAGGTGGTTAATGACCTCACTGGATAATAACAAACAGATTTTGTATTCGCAACTGGCTATTGGAAATTAAAAGTACTTTTAGTGAAAATCTCAATTCCAGTTCCTCAAAGGTAGTACTAAAAATGGGAAGAGAGGTTATGCATATTCTCCATCGGGGATTTGTCAACGATTCTAGACTTCTGAGGGTCAACTTTACCTCCCACATTCTGATAATACATTAAATACCCAAGTTATAGAATTTGTGAGCTTACTAACAGCAACTTTAAGAGAAAGCAGAGTACTTAGTCACCATACTTTAAATTTAAAATACATCAACTAGAGTATTTGCAAGTGTAAAAGTAAAAGAAGCGATGGTGAGAGCGTGGGGGAAGTGGCGACAATAGAAGAGCAGGGCCGGAAAACTGAGCCAGGTATAAAGAAACAAAAGAAGAAGACACAATTTTGAATCATTGTATAATTCTATATTATATTATAGAATTTAAGAAATATAGTCAACAAACCCTAAACCCTGGAATGGTGTGTGTCTTTTCTTATTTCTGTACCCGGCCCTATAATTGGCTTTAAGTTGGCGGGTAGTTAGCGATTAAAAGTACTGAGTACCCCAGATTATGGTTAGGGTGAACTATGGCTTATTCATTTTATTTATTTACACACAAACAACGACGATGTTATTTTTTCTGTGGTACATTCTACCCATCAATTATTACAAGTTGTTTAGTAAAGACCGCAAGGGTGCGGGACTCTAATATCCGAAGGAAAAGAGTTCTACAGATGGCAAGACGAAACGGAAAGGTCCTTGCATACATGTCCGTACAGGGACGCGGAACAGATAAAAAGGTTTCATTCAGCTTAGTCTCCCTTCCCTGACAAGTGAGTAGAGTGAAATAGAAAGATCCGGGAAAATAAGACTGGGAGCCAAGAGTTTATACATTTTATTAAAAACACCGATAAGATATTTCACAAACAGATTGGGCAAAAATCCTCTTCCAAGGGGAATCAATAAATAACGATATCATCAAAATTTCCTCCATTAGAAATTTTTCGCTATTAGAATTCAGTTATTACAATTGCATACTAATTTCGATTCGTTTGTTCTAATCAATTATTATTGGATTATGGACTGTAATCAAATGTTCTAATTTGAGTAATATTTTCAAACCTGAAAAAGTATGTACCTGTTGTTGTTGGAAACTTGTTTAATTAGGAGTTTGCTCTCCAAAGAAAAATCACTTTGTCTGATATTAATTCACTTTTTTTTCTTTCACTTCACCGCTTCTGCCTGAATCTGACGGAGATTTATATTTCCGAACAAATTAGCTTTTAAACTTTTCTATTTTTACTTTCTTTGAATGAATCTTCATGAAATTAGCCTTCTAATCGATTGAGATTGAGGGGAAATGATGACTCAAGTGAGCAATGGATTGTTTGTCTCCACATTTATAATTAAGTTATTCATTTGTGGTCGATAATTGAGACGAGCGAGAATTTAGAGAATCGGATAATGTTCGGAAGGAATGATGGCCTTGACTTTGGCCCTAACCTCAAAAAAAGCAAGTTCTTTGGCCAGAAACTAGGAAACAAACAATCCACAGTCTTTGATTGGTCCACGTCATGAGGCTCTTCCTTGCTTCGATTTTTTCTTTTTGGCAGCCATGTTGACAGTTTAGTATAACCTATCAATAGTTCATTTTCACTTTGTTTTGTTTGCAAACAGCTGAGTTCTTGGCCAACTATGAAATTTAGACCATGGTATTTTTACACTATTAATATGCATAAATAGTTGGTTCTGAAAGAACTTTTACAATAGAAGTGTTTGTCACTCCCTTACCGTGGGTTATAGTTCTAAAATTTCTTTAGTTATTGGTGCTTAAAAAAATTATAAGCTGTTGCAAATGCTTACTGTAACGATTCCAAGCCTCCTTTAAAAAGAAATTGTAAAATACATACAAAATGAAGGAGACATCGTAGCCGAAAAGTAATTTAGTGTCTATTTCATCAGAGGAGACACCTAAACATAAAAATGTATTCATTTAATTCGGATTAATTTAATTTTCAAAACGTGTTAAGTAGGATTATTGCAATAATTATTAATATTTATCTGACGAAGTGAAAAAGTGAGGTTAGGGTAAATGTCAATTTGTTTAGATAGTATCCCAGTTAACCGCAAGGGCGCATTGTATGATTTATAATTTCATACAATTTGTTCCTAATTTCACTTTCAAATAATTTAGTTATAACATAACCTCATTTCGTCAGATGATAATCATTAATATCACTTAATGCGTGTTGGAAATTAAAGAAATCACAATTAAATGAATGCATTTTTATGTTTAGTGGTCTCTCATGGTGATATAGACACTAAATTAACTCAAAACGAAAAATTCAACAACGGTGAAGTTGGAAGGTTTGTTTTTTTGGAGGTCATCCACCTTGATTTGATTCTTTTTTTCTTTTTTTTATGTAATAAAAATAAAAAAAAAGAAAATATCAAAGACGAAAGAGAAAAAGAGAGAGTTGGGCAGGCAGGCAGTTACAAAGATCTTTAGGGACAAATTTAGTTGCTTGACCCCATTGATTTTTTCTTTTTTCTTTCTTTCTTTCTTTTTAGAAAGAGAAAAGAGATCTCTTTGAAAGGAAAGAACTTTTAACTGAATGGGGATATTTATAGAATTGGATATCGTCAAAGGTGGCTCGAAATAATTCTATTCTTTACTCTAATTATGCAAAGAAACAAAAAGATGCAACAGATCCTTGTAGGAGGCAAGAAATCTCAGCACAAGTCAACATTGTCGAGTCTACTCTTAGGGTGCGATTATGTTGGAGCTGCGATAAGCGATAAGACCATAGCTGAGAATCGTTCTTTGATCCCGATTCAATTTTCTTTGCTCTTATCGACGCTCTGATTGGAGATGGATATTGGGATCTATGGGAGAGGCGTGGCTTCACCTGGTGGCAAAAAATGAACTAGCGATTGTAGGATTGAATGGCTGAGCTGATACGCAAGTACACGTGTTTTATGAGACAAAAAAGTTTAATTAAAAATAAAAAAATGGGTGTGACGATACAGGAAATTTGTAGGTTTTCTTCTGCCACACTTACTAAT